>JBBMOL010000695.1:35000-37500 GCA_037954665.1 Laguncularia racemosa
GCAATACCAATCAAAGAGATGTATGTTGAATCATGTACTATATTATCTTGACAAGAAATTATCTACATAATATGATATGTATAACAAACACAAGGGCTATAGCTCAGCTGGTAGAGCACCTCGTTTACACGTGCGCCAATGTTTTTCAGAGGAGTTCATCACATCATGTAATCAAAAGAATTTTTCTTATTGAAAAATGGATGTCTTACTCCATAATGTTTAGGGAACAAAACAAGAGAACAATAGCCTGATCTGATAAGGGGTTCTCGGTCCGATTCGGGTACCTGTTTAAGCTTCAAATAGAACCCCTTCTTGATTTGAGATATTGATAAGGTAAATACCCAGTCTACTCAATGCTAGACATAATGAGTATAAGGACCTCAAAAATTTCTCTTTTCGCCCTATGAACTTTAAGGTGTATGAAGTTTCATATTTGGTTTTTTTAGGCAGGCGAGGCAATAGAGACTTCATTTAACTTACGTTGACTCGGCAAGAAGCAGACCTACGTCAAGATAACCCTTCTTTGAAACACTTTGGTAGTGCTCCGGAATCGAAATAAAAATAATGAATCCGAGCACATGGAGCCATCTCTTTATTTTATTGGCAAAAAAAAGATGGCAGACTAGCTGATATTTCTATCAGTTAATGAAAGAGCCCAATGCAAAAAAAAAAAGGCATGTTGGGTCTTTGAAACAGTTCGAATCATTTTGATAATAATCAGTTTGATCTGTTTTACCGAGAAGGTCTACGGTTCGAGTCCGTATAGCCCTAATATAAATAATATATAAATATTTAAATTATACCTAATATAAATACTAATAATATATAAATATTAATAGAATAAAAATACAAAAATTGTATAGTTTTCATTTCCTCTGTATTCTATTCTTTCTTGTTTGTAACTGGTCGCTTACAGGTGCTTGATTTATCGAAAAAACCATTCCCACAAGTCTCCTCACGGGGGATCGCCCAGAACATAATATAAAACTAAAAATAAAAGCACATTGCATGAAAGCCAATCGGTATTTTTTTATCTAATCTCAGTCAGATAAAGAAAGCCTTTTTCTTCATTATCTTCGTAGGCAAATTTCATATACATATTCCATCATATACATATTCCATAATGAATGAATTTTTTCTTTTACTGTTCACAATCAAACGAAAAATAATTAGTAATATTTCCTTTCTTGAGCTTTTAGCATAGCCATCTAATTCTGGCTAGATAATTTTTGGAGTCAAAATTATGACATGAAAGCGGTTAAAGACTCCAACCTAAACCAATCTTAATCTACTTAATCGAATTGAATAGTAAGTCACATAAATTTAGCAGCGCCTTACTTTATTTTTGATTTGTAGACAAGCCGAAGTTTGAGTTTCAAAAAGGAAGATCTTTGCTAAGTTGAATTGGAAAGATTGTCAAATAGGCCTTTTCGAGTTCTAGGGATGCTTTACTTAGCAAAGCAAAAAAAAACAAGTATTTACGTATTCAATCAATAAAGTTCCTATATCTGTTCTTGTGGATCCTAATAAAAAAAGAAAAAGAATATACCAAGACTAATAATACTCTAAATTCCGAGATCAAAATTTATAGCCATTTTCCCACATCTGACTACTTACTCTATTTTAAATCACTAATAAAATTTAAATCACTAATAAAAAAAAAAAAAAGAGACAAAAAAAAGACAGTCTTCCTCTTTGAGTTTGAGGATTCGAGTCATAAACAGAAACAAAATCTAAAATAATAGAGATTATATTAGATTAAATCTAATATATATAAATCTATATAGAATAAGAAGAATAGTATATAGAATAAGAAGAATAGAATAAATATAAGAATAAATAGAAATAAATATGGATAATCAAAATAAATGGATTTCCATTTCGACTATTTCAAATTAAAAAGAAATTCTTTGAATTCCTTTTCTTTATAAAAAAGGAAAGTGAAAACGAGAAAGTTTTATTTGTTTTCTATATCTATAAGAGCAGTATATATTTATAACGACTCTATTTCTATCGAAAAAAATAGAAGCTAAGTAAGTTCAAAAATAGAAGTAAGTTGAATAGAAATAGGATTACAATTGATGAATCTTGAAACGAGATATGTACCCCAGCCAACAAACGAAACTAGATGGCTCAATGAAAATGTTATTTTGACTAACTAGTTATAGTTGTGGATGCTTTGACAATTAATTCCAATTGAATCGACTAATCGGATATATTTTTTTTTTTCACACTGATAGGAGTTCGTCTATGTTTCTGCTTTACGAATATGATATTTTCTGGGCATTTCTAATAATATCAAGTGTTATTCCTATTTTGGCATTTCTAATTTCCGGAGTTTTAGCCCCGATTAGCAAAGGGCCAGAGAAACTTTCAAGTTATGAATCCGGTATAGAACCGCTGGGCGATGCTTGGTTACAATTTAGAATCCGTTATTATATGTTTGCGCTAGTTTTTGTTGTTTTTGATGTTGAAACAGTTTTTCTTTATCCATGGGCAA
>JBBMOL010000695.1:42500-45000 GCA_037954665.1 Laguncularia racemosa
AAGACTGTCTTTTTTTTGTCTCTTTTTTTTTTTTTTATTATATTTAAATTTTATTAGTGATTTAAAATAGAGTAAGTAGTCAGATGTGGGAAAATGGCTATAAATTTTGATCTCGGAATTTAGAGTATTATTAGTCTTGGTATATTCTTTTTCTTTTTTTATTAGGATCCACAAGAACAGATATAGGAACTTTATTGATTGAATACGTAAATACTTGTTTTTTTTTGCTTTGCTAAGTAAAGCATCCCTAGAACTCGAAAAGGCCTATTTGACAATCTTTCCAATTCAACTTAGCAAAGATCTTCCTTTTTGAAACTCAAACTTCGGCTTGTCTACAAATCAAAAATAAAGTAAGGCGCTGCTAAATTTATGTGACTTACTATTCAATTCGATTAAGTAGATTAAGATTGGTTTAGGTTGGAGTCTTTAACCGCTTTCATGTCATAATTTTGACTCCAAAAATTATCTAGCCAGAATTAGATGGCTATGCTAAAAGCTCAAGAAAGGAAATATTACTAATTATTTTTCGTTTGATTGTGAACAGTAAAAGAAAAAATTCATTCATTATGGAATATGTATATGATGGAATATGTATATGAAATTTGCCTACGAAGATAATGAAGAAAAAGGCTTTCTTTATCTGACTGAGATTAGATAAAAAAATACCGATTGGCTTTCATGCAATGTGCTTTTATTTTTAGTTTTATATTATGTTCTGGGCGATCCCCCGTGAGGAGACTTGTGGGAATGGTTTTTTCGATAAATCAAGCACCTGTAAGCGACCAGTTACAAACAAGAAAGAATAGAATACAGAGGAAATGAAAACTATACAATTTTTGTATTTTTATTCTATTAATATTTATATATTATTAGTATTTATATTAGGTATAATTTAAATATTTATATATTATTTATATTAGGGCTATACGGACTCGAACCGTAGACCTTCTCGGTAAAACAGATCAAACTGATTATTATCAAAATGATTCGAACTGTTTCAAAGACCCAACATGCCTTTTTTTTTTTGCATTGGGCTCTTTCATTAACTGATAGAAATATCAGCTAGTCTGCCATCTTTTTTTTGCCAATAAAATAAAGAGATGGCTCCATGTGCTCGGATTCATTATTTTTATTTCGATTCCGGAGCACTACCAAAGTGTTTCAAAGAAGGGTTATCTTGACGTAGGTCTGCTTCTTGCCGAGTCAACGTAAGTTAAATGAAGTCTCTATTGCCTCGCCTGCCTAAAAAAACCAAATATGAAACTTCATACACCTTAAAGTTCATAGGGCGAAAAGAGAAATTTTTGAGGTCCTTATACTCATTATGTCTAGCATTGAGTAGACTGGGTATTTACCTTATCAATATCTCAAATCAAGAAGGGTTCTATTTGAAGCTTAAACAGGTACCCGAATCGGACCGAGAACCCCTTATCAGATCAGGCTATTGTTCTCTTGTTTTGTTCCCTAAACATTATGGAGTAAGACATCCATTTTTCAATAAGAAAAATTCTTTTGATTACATGATGTGATGAACTCCTCTGAAAAACATTGGCGCACGTGTAAACGAGGTGCTCTACCAGCTGAGCTATAGCCCTTGTGTTTGTTATACATATCATATTATGTAGATAATTTCTTGTCAAGATAATATAGTACATGATTCAACATACATCTCTTTGATTGGTATTGCTTAGAAGGAATATTGGATTTATAATCCATCGATGGGATGAGTTCGAGTTCCTCTTGTATCTCTTTGTGATGATGAATGACCTACTTAACTCAGTGGTTAGAGTATTGCTTTCATACGGCAGGAGTCATTGGTTCAAATCCAATAGTAGGTAGAACTTATTAGATACCATGACTCTGGTATCTAATAAGTCTTTCTGACCCCCTTCTTTTATTGATTTTCCATCCTATTCTATTCTATATTCAATTCAAAATTGAATATTTTTTCATTGCATAAGAATCCATCCGATTCCACTTGCTTTTTTTTTTTGATTGTATTCAATCGGAAGAAAAAAAAAGGTGTATAAACAGAACCTCTGTTTATACAGAAGTTCCTTTAATTATTCAGACGCACCCCACCAATTAGTTATGAAATCGGGTTGAGAGCTTCGACTCGTGTCCTAGCTCGTCTGAGAGCTAGATTTGCCTCAATTGTTTGTCTCTTTCCTTCCGCTTTCCTTAAGTTAGCTTCCGCTAGTTCAAGAGTTTCCTGAGCTTCTTGTGGATCGATGTCACTACCCTTTTCTGCGTCATTTACTAAAATAGTGATCTCATTATTGCCTATTCTAGCAAAACCGCCCATCAGAGCCATCGTTAGCCATTGGTCGTTAAGGCGTATTCTCAATATACCTATATCTACAGCTGTGGCAATGGGCGCGTGATTTGCTAATACGCCAATTTGTCCGCTATTAGTAGATAAAACGATTTCTTTCACTTCTGAATCCCAAACAATTCGATTAGGAGTTAGTACACAAAGATTTAAGGTCATTTCTTCAAT
>JBBMOL010000695.1:50000-60197 GCA_037954665.1 Laguncularia racemosa
GAGAAAATTCTACTGATTTCGATTTAACTCAAAAATATAGGCATTTGTGGGTTCAATGCGAAAATTGTTATGGATTAAATTATAAGAAATTTTTTAAGTCAAAAATGAATATTTGTGAACAATGTGGATATCATTTGAAAATGAGTAGTTCAGATCGAATCGAACTTTCGATTGATTCAGGTACTTGGGATCCTATGGATGAAGACATGGTTTCTCTGGATCCTATTGGATTTCATGGATTTCATTCAGAGGAAGAACCTTATAAAGATCGTATTGATTCTTATCAAATAAAGACAGGATTAACCGAGGCTGTTCAAACAGGTACCGGTCGTCTAAATGGTATTCCCATAGCTATTGGCGTTATGGATTTTCAGTTTATGGGGGGTAGCATGGGATCCGTAGTAGGCGAGAAAATCACGCGTTTGATTGAGTATGCTGCCAATCAATTTTTACCTCTTATTATAGTGTGTGCTTCCGGAGGAGCACGTATGCAAGAAGGAAGTTTGAGCTTGATGCAAATGGCGAAAATTTCTGCTGCTTTATATGATTATCAAGCAAATAAAAAGTTATTCTATGTATCAATCCTTACATCTCCTACTACAGGTGGGGTGACGGCTAGTTTTGGGATGTTGGGGGATATCATTATTTCCGAACCTAATGCATACATTGCATTTGCCGGTAAAAGAGTAATTGAACAAACATTGAATAAGACAGTACCGGAAGGTTCACAAGCGGCTGAATATTTATTCCATAAGGGCTTATTCGACCCAATCGTACCACGTAATCCTTTAAAGGGTGTTCTGAGTGAGTTATTTAAACTTCACGCTTTTTTTCCTTTGAATTCAAATTCAATTAAGTGGGTCCTTAAGTAAAATTAATTAATTTAGTTAAATTATTTGATTTGTAGCGAAAAATAGTTAGTTTGTCCGAATCAAAATCAACATTCTTGGAATGTATTTTTTTTTCTTTCGTGACATAAGATTGAATTTGAAATTGTATAAAGAATCATACGGATAATTCTTTTTTTTATACCGATATTCCCGATTACTATTCAGTAAACCTCTATTAACAAGATAAAAAAAGAAAATTCTTCCTTTTGATAAATTCAAATTAGGCAAAGGAAAATAAACTGAATTTCATCCTTCTTGCTGCGTTGCCTATGTATATATAATTCCAATATAGAAAATTCAAATAGAGATAGAGTATCTTTCTACTCTATCTCCCAAGAATCCCTTTAATTCTAACGAATCTTTCAGGAATTTTTAATAAATTCTTTAGTTTCCAATTAAATTCAAATTAAAAGATAAGAATGAATTATCATACAAATTATCATACATATATTTATATCTTTCATGTAGAAAGACGAATAAGTCGCATTTATTAAATTATACATTCCTTGCACTTAATATATTATATATACTCACTTAGATATACTTAGTATAATTATATACGAATTCTAATGTTATCTTTATAACAGGTACAAATATTAAATCGAGGTACCCATTCTATGACAACTCTCAACGACTTAAACTTACCCTCTATTTTTGTGCCTTTCGTGGGCCTAGTATTTCCGGCAATTGCAATGGCTTCTTTATCTCTTCATGTTCAAAAAAACAAGATTTTTTAGATTTGATGGGTCCAAATCTCATCTATTTTTTTTTCAAGACTTAGATAATATCTATTTAATGAAATATGGTATAACGTGCAGCTTCCTCTGAACATAAAATAAAGGAGCTCTTATGTATGCGTAAATAGATGAGTAAATGACTTATAGCTAGTTTCAAATAGATCGGAATCCAGGCGAATGTCTTAAATGTGAAGTCAACGTATCTATATGTATGTAGATATCTATAGGAGATCATAAAAGGGGGATTCAATTATTTTGGACCTAACCAATTAGATGAATTATTCCTAAAGGGTTACATCAGAATAGCGCTAGTTGATGAGAGTTACTTCGGAAATAAAAAAAGGAAAGTCAAATTCATTTGAACTTTTTTCTCAATTCCAATAAAATGCAACCGGATCTAGTATGAGTTGGCGATCAGAACATATATGGATAGAACTTATAGTGGGGTCTCGAAAAATAAGTAATTTCTGCTGGGCCTTTATCCTTTTTTTAGGTTCATTAGGATTCGTATTGGTTGGAGCTTCGAGTTATCTCGGTAAGAATTTGATATCTTTAGTTCCGTCTCAGCAAATAATTTTTTTTCCACAAGGGATCGTGATGTCTTTCTACGGGATCGCAGGTCTCTTTATTAGTTCCTATTTGTGGTGCACAATTTCGTGGAATGTCGGTAGTGGCTATGATCGGTTCGATAGAAAAGAAGGAATAGTCTGTATTTTTCGTTGGGGATTTCCTGGAAAAAATCGTCGCATCTTCCTACGATTCCGTATGAAAGATATTCAGTCCCTCAGAATAGAAGTTAAAGAGGGTATTTATGCTCGTCGTGTCCTTTATATGGAAATCAAAGGACAGGGGGCCATTCCTTTGACGCGTACTGATGAGAATTTGACTCCGCGAGAAATTGAGCAAAAAGCTTCTGAATTAGCCTATTTCTTGCGCGTGCCGATTGAAGTATTTTGAAATGAACTGAAGAATAACTTTTTTATCCGCGGCAAGGAAAAAATTCAAGAACTCAAAAGTTTTTAGTTTTTTTTTTAGAACGTTCATTCAAACCAAAATAGACGTCTACAGAACATGCATAAAACGAAACTTTTTTTATCCACAAATTTTTTTTTTATTATGTGTATGGAAATACATCCAACTCAATTCAGTAAAAAACAAGTAACAAACCAAAAGAATAGATTCATCTCGTATAGCAAAAGATTTTGGAATAAAGAATTTCTCTTTTTTTTTTTCAATTTTTTATTTTCAATATGAATTGATATGTTAGATACAGATGGATAATATCCTGTAAATTATCTCTCCTTTCTTTTGTCAATCGACCTTTCTTTTTTTTTTATCCTTTCTTTCTTTTTCTTTTGTGTTTATTAATGATCAAAGAATTGGATCTCTTCTAAGGATAACTTTTCTGTCTTTTTTTGCCGCTCATTTTTGACACAATATTCTTCATAAATAGAAATCTCTCTCCATTTTTCCTAAACTATGACTGTAGGTGTAGCCGGCGAAATTTTTTTTGAAACCTTTCGAAAAGGGAAGTTCCTTTGGTTTGAAATTAATATTCATTACTTGAATTGAAGTGATTCTTTCAGAGATTTATCAAAAGAGACTTCGAATTTGATCAATTGAAGTATCTGGAAACAAGATTTTTTTATTATTTATTTCTTCATTCGAATTCAAACAAAGTGGGCTCTCATTCTATTTCTGTATTCTTTCGAGATTCAAGGCCTAGGCCTAACCACTGAATCACAAAAAAAAATAGGGAATAGATTCATAGGTTCAATTCCTTGGAATAGAACTTATGGTTGATAGAAATATTCGATCACATAGATTCGACGAATGAGGTGTTTTCGTTAACAGTTTCCAATTCACAGGTGAAAAAATGGCAAAAAAGAAATCATTTCTTCCTTTTCTATATCTTACATCTATAGTATTTTTGCCCTGGTGGATCTCTCTATTATTTAATAAAAGTCTCGAATCTTGGATTACTAATTGGTGGAATATTAGACAATCCGAAACCTTTTTGACTGATATTCAAGAAAAGAGTATTCTAGAAAAATTCATAGAGTTAGAAGAACTCTTACTGTTGGACGAAATGATAAAAGAATACCCCGAAACACATCTACAAACGCTTCGTCTAGGAATCCATAAAGAAACGATCCAATTGATCAAAATACACAATGAGGAGCATATTCATACGGTTTTGCACTTATCGACAAATATAATCTGTTTCATTATTTTAAGTGGTTATTCTATTCTGGCTAATGAAGAACTTGTTATTCTGAACTCTTGGGTTCAAGAATTCCTATATAACTTAAGTGACACAATAAAAGCTTTTTCTATTCTTTTATTAACTGATTTATGTATCGGATTCCATTCACCCCATGGTTGGGAACTAATGATTGGCTATGTCTACAAAGATTTTGGATTTGCTCATAATGATCAAATTATATCTGGTCTTGTTTCCACTTTTCCAGTCATTCTAGATACAATTTTAAAATATTGGATCTTTCGTTATTTAAATCGTGTATCGCCATCACTTGTAGTGATTTATCATTCAATGAATGACTGATCTAACTCGAATATTTGTTTGTACATAAGCAAAGCATTTAAAGACGTACTTACTCCACTCTTTCGATCCATACGGGGATTTCCCCTACTCCTATATTCCAGTAAAATTATTTCAGTAAATAGCAGAATTGTGGATAGGGAACGATACAAGCGACCTACCTAATTTTATTGTAAAAATTTTGGAATCAATGATTGGACCATGCAAACTAAAAATACCTTTTTTGGATAAAGAAAGAGATTACTCGATCTATTTCCGTATCGCTGATGATATATATCATAACTCGGACATCCATTTCAAATGCATATCCCATTTTTGCACAGCAGGGTTATGAAAATCCACGAGAAGCGACCGGACGTATTGTATGTGCTAATTGCCATTTAGCTAATAAGCCCGTGGATATTGAGGTTCCACAAGCGGTACTTCCTGATACTGTATTTGAAGCAGTTGTTCGAATTCCTTATGATATGCAAGTAAAACAAGTTCTTGCTAATGGTAAAAAAGGGGGTTGAACGTGGGAGCTGTTCTTATTTTACCCGAGGGGTTTGAATTAGCCCCCCCGATCGTATTTCGCCCGAGATGAAAGAAAAGATAGGCAATCCGTCTTTTCAAAGCTACGGCCCCACTAAAAAAAATATTCTTGTTATAGGTCCTGTTCCGGTCAGAAATATAGTGAAATTACCTTTCCTATTCTCTCCCCGGACCCTGCTACTAATAAAGAGGTTCACTTCTTAAAATATCCCATATATGTAGGTGGGAACAGAGGAAGGGGTCAGATTTATCCCGACGGGAGCAAGAGTAACAATACAGTTTATAACGCTACAGCGGCTGGTATAATAAGTAAAATCATACGAAAAGAAAAAGGAGGGTACGAAATAACCATAACGGATGCGTCGGATGGACGTCAAGTGGTTGATATTATCCCCCGAGGACCAGAACTTCTTGTTTCAGAGGGCGAATCTATCAAACTTGATCAGCCATTAACGAGTAATCCTAATGTGGGTGGGTTTGGTCAAGGGGATGCAGAAATAGTACTTCAAGATCCATTACGTGTTCAAGGACTTTTATTCTTCTTTGCATCTGTTATCTTGGCACAAATTTTTTTGGTTCTTAAGAAAAAACAGTTTGAGAAGGTTCAGTTGTCCGAAATGAATTTCTAGATTCGAAAATTTATCAATATTAATTTAAGTTCATAAAAAGAATCAAATTCTTCTTGGCAATTTGGAGTAGCGTGACGTGACTATGTCGCTATTGTCTCAGATTTGAATGTTATAGAATATACTAAACATAAGAGAAGGAGCTGGAGAATCTAAAGCAAAGTATTCTTCGTCCTCTTAGTCTTCGACACAAGAAAGGAATGTGGAAAATTCCTTTCTTGTGTCGACATAATAATGGTTTTGGATCTCATTCGTCTTCGTCAAAGATTACAATTCTTAGTTTCGATTTTTTACGGTTTCGCTTTTTAGAGTCCTTTTCTATTTTGACATATATATATATAAAAAAAGTAGTGAACAAACAAAAAAAAAAAATAGATAAAAATCAATTTATTGAGAAAAATAGAACTTATTCAATGAATTTTTCAATTTCAACTTTGATGAGATGCTAAATAGATAGAATAAGGGTCTATTAGAAAGAATTTGTATAATATCGGATCGAAAGAAGTATATAGTATAATTGTGTCATTCAGGAAAACGAAATCGAACGATTCCTTCCTTCTTCTAACTTGGAAAGTATCGATAGATACTATCATCGAGTAAGAGATGTTCTAAATGAATATGAATTAATGAAATTTTCAAAACTCTTATCATAAAAAATAAAATGAATTTTTTTTTAAACATCGAGCAGAGTGATCTATTTTATCATTTAGATGAATAAAATATTATTATGAAAGCTAAGAACGCGGGGGTAGCCTGCGTTCTTAAGCTTTCATATCTCCAACTTAGTTCATCTGATTATTAGATAGACTATTAGAGAGATGAACCCAACCCGGAGTATGAACCATAAAAGAAAATACCTATTAAACCAATCACAGGAATACCAGTTACAGTACCTATTATCCAAAGAGGAATCCTTCCAGTAGTA
This sequence comes from Laguncularia racemosa, assembly GCA_037954665.1. Taxonomy (NCBI): domain Eukaryota; kingdom Viridiplantae; phylum Streptophyta; class Magnoliopsida; order Myrtales; family Combretaceae; genus Laguncularia; species Laguncularia racemosa. The sequence goes on from JBBMOL010000695.1 coordinate 56,273, forward strand.
TCGGCCATTTATTCCGCCTCCCTCCACCATTTCATCAAGTTGTCATGCTAGAGACATAAACAGTCATAGATAATTATGAGATGTGATCCTTCCGAATGGGATAAGATAATTTATTATTTAGTATTTTATATTTAGTATTTTAATAGTCTCTTCTCTTAATTGAAGAAATAATTGGAAAATAAAACAGCAAGTACAAAAATGAGTAATAACCCCCAGTAAAGACTGGTACGATTCAATTCAACATTTTGTTCATTCGGGTTTGATTGTGTCATAGCTCTATAATTTGTATTAGGTTTATCGTTGGATGAACTGCATTGCTGATATTGACCCCAAAAAAAAAACGGTAGGTACAGCTAGTCCATGAATAGCCAACCATCGCACTGTAAAAATTGGATAGGTTCGATCTATGGTCATTTTGTCCTCCTAAAAAGATCTACTAAATTCATCGAGTTGTTCCAAAGAGTCAAAACGGCCAGTTATTAATGGAATTCCTTGTCGGCTCTCGGTAAAATATTCGTTTGGACGAGGGCTTCCAAACACATCGTAAGCTAAACCCGTGCTGACGAATAACCAACCCGCAATGAATAGGGAGGGTATAGTAATGCTATGAATAACCCAGTATCGAATACTGGTAATAATATCAGCAAAAGAACGTTCTCCTGTGCTTCCAGACATGCTGAGCTCCACATATTCTTGTACAGTTAAAGGGGATCGAGTCCCTAAAAGATGATATCAGTAAATGGGAATTCACTGAAGTTCAATCCTTGTGAGATCGTCAATATTGTACCAAGGGTGTTTTTCGAGTATACCGAATCAGTATAGCTATCCTTCTTCTGACACAGCAACGCAATTTGAATCAGTATTGAAATGAAGTACTAGATAATTCCTTTATTCTTTTCGCCTTCCTTGGCGATATAGAATCATGCATGTACTATTCAATATCAAATTTCTGTAGTAGTAGTATAATGGTTCTTTCTCTCTATTATTGGCTTCAGACTAGAAAAATGAAAATAGGTTAAAAGATGAGTTGAATTTAACGGTTTCTAATAATTCATGAAGGAAATTATCATATTTCCACTCGATGCGAAATTGAAAAATCTCTTTTTCATAGCTGTAGAAAAGGTTTTTGGTGGAATCTTTTTTTTTTTTTTTTTGCATTTTCAATTTTAAGAGGAATTGGTTATTCGAAGAGTAAGAAGTAAGAGTAGTAGATAGATAGTATTGATAAAAGAAGAAAAAGAACAAGGAATAAAATAGAATTCGAAAGGTTCTTAACAGTGAGTTTATTATTTTAATATTAGTTTATCAAGAGTTGTATAATGAATCCCTTGATTCGGAATCACGGAATGGGTAGAGGTTACAAATGATTAATTGATTGTTTTTTCTATCTCCCTTACTCTTTCTTTTTGTTAATACCGCCTATAATGTAATGATTGATGAATTAACAACTAGCAATTGAACTTCTACTTTCATTTCAATTGGTATTTTTGCTTATCTTCATATATTCCTATTTCAAAACTTGAAACTTAGGGAAGTGCTTTAGAAACACATGTAGAGACAGAACATATTTCATTTAGCTCCTTCATCTTTATGCTTACTATAACTAGTTATTTCGGTTTTCTACTAGCAGCGTTAACGATAACCTCAGCTCTATTTATTGGTCTGACCAAGATACGACTTATTTGAAATTAATTGAATGAACACAACTCATAAAAAGAAATTCTTTTGTGGTATTCATATATTCTATAGTTCCTTAACGCATCAATTTCCAATTAGTAGTCATTGAGATTCATGGGCAATGCAGATTAATATTTAGGGATAGATATTACCCCTCTTTTTCCCTTTCAAACAAACAAATTGAAATGATTGAAGTTTTTCTATTTGGAATTGTCTTAGGTCTAATTCCTATTACTTTAGCTGGATTATTTGTAACTGCATATTTACAATACAGACGTGGTGATCAGTTGGACCTTTGATTAATTAACATCTTTTGTTTGATTGACCTCCTCTTTTCATTCCCAGGAGGTCAAATTCAGATTAATGTTCAATTATCTGATATCTGAGTGTAATTTTAGGTTTAACCTAACCAAGACCCGAATCACGCTCTGTAGGATTTGAACCTACGACATCGGGTTTTGGAGACCCACGTTCTACCGAACTGAACTAAGAGCGCTTTCTTATCCCATAAGACTGTAAAGAATGAGGTTTTTTTATAACCCGAATACATCCATAAAGATTATGTATACCCAAATTGAATCCATTTCAATTGAGTCCTCGTTACTGCTCAGAAGAGAAGTAATAGGTAGGGATGACAGGATTTGAACCCGTGACATTTTGTACCCAAAACAAACGCGCTACCAAGCTGCGCTACATCCCTTTCAATTGGTCTACAGTGTCATTCATTGTAGAGAATTCCCGTCTTGTTTTCCAAATCCTTATTTTTTCATTAATATACACAAGTTATCTTTCTATTTCTTTTTTTGGTCTCATATATAGCATATAATAATAATAAAAGGCTTATATACATATGTATGAAAACCATCGTAAAAAAGAACCAAAAAAATAACTATTTTTCGGTTTTCAGAAAACTCAAATCTTATCTACGTATTGTACATTTCAATTTGAATTCGGAATTCCGTGTACAAATACACGCAGTCCTTAACTTAACTACTTAGATACATCAAGTACTTCGATATACATCTGATCATATATATATGTATTAACAATAAACAATAAAGAAGGAGGATTTAAAATGCGAGATCTAAAAACATATCTTTCCGTGGCACCGGTACTAAGTACTCTATGGTTTGGGGCTTTAGCTGGTGTATTGATAGAGATTAATCGTTTATTCCCGGATGCATTGACATTCCCTTTTTTTTCATTCTAGGTATTGACATGTGAAGGGGTGAAGAAGATTAGGAAGGGGTGAAGAAGATTAGAGATAGAATCAAAAGATCTGTGACTAATCCCTCCCCCCTCCCCTCTTTTCTTTTTTTATAAAAATAGAATTTCTAATTATCAGTAGAATAAAGAAATGAGGAAAGAGAAATAAAAAGTAGATTCAACTTCGGCGAAATTCGGGTTCATCCTCCAATATTATTATTTATAAATAGAAATAATATATTCTATTGAGAACGGAACTGGAAATGTGTCTAGGAATCTAGTCTACGACAAGAATATCATACAAGATATTTGAATGACAATGAAATAGTATAGTATACTTCAAATCGAATTCTATTCGAAATAGAACGAAATTAAATTAAATATAGTTAGAAATTCTTTTAATCTTACTTACTATATTGTGTTGTGATTGCAACGAAATCTTTCATAATTTCGAGTTAGCAACTTTTATTTTTTTTTTTCTTCTTTTTTTTTTCGCGAAACTAGAGGAGTTCGTTGAATCAAAAACTCAAAGGAGGTTCATGGCCAAGGGTAAAGATGTGCGAGCAAGGATTATTTTAGAATGTACCAATTGTAGTCGAAATGTTCTTAATAAGGAATCAACAGGGATTTCCAGATATATTACGCAAAAGAATCGACACAATACGCCTAGTCGATTGGAATTGAGAAAATTTTGTCCCTATTGTTACAAACATACGATTCACGGGGAAATAAAGAAATAGATCGAATCAAGTGTCTGTGTGTCACTCTTCCAAAGAACATGAAAAAGGACATAGAAAAGAAATATTCTATATAGAATAATATAGATTCTATATAGAATAATATAGATTATTCGAAATTATAAACAAACATTTAGACTAAATAATAGAAAAATAATAGAAAATTGAATATAAGAAAAAAAAAATCAACTCAACTCCTATTTTTACTTATAAATCATTTTGGATCAGATCGAAATATTATTTTCGGAATCGGAATAAGGAATAAACAAACCATGGATAAATCCAAGCGACTCTTTCTTAAATCT
>JBBMOL010000695.1:69667-88414 GCA_037954665.1 Laguncularia racemosa
CCATATCGTCTCTTTTTTTTTTTATCTTTCTTCAATTTCGATGAAGGGAAAAGGAAATTCCATTGTAGAGCCGTAGCAATGTACAAAGGATGCCTGTACGGTTGCTCAATTCTATCTTTTTTTAATTTATTATTCTTTATTTCCTCTCCTCAACTCATCATGCGAGATAGAGGAACTGTTTTGTTATATCATCAGGGTAATGATACATCAACCTGCGAGTTCTTTTATGAGGCACAAACGGGAGAATTTATCCTGGAAGCAGAAGAACTACTGAAACTGCGCGAAACCATCACAAGGGTTTATGTACAAAGAACGGGCAAACCCTTATGGGTTGTATCCGAAGATATGGAAAGGGATGTTTTTAATGTCAGCAACAGAAGCCCCAAGCTCATGAATTGTTGATCTTGTAGCGATTGAATAAAAATACAGCGCAAATACGCAACTTGAGATTTTATCTTCTTAGTATCGGGTTTCATAATATTTTTAATTCATTTATTATAAATACAGAAGTAATATTATAAATAACAGAAGTAATTCATAATCATTCGGTTAGGATCGATCTAAACCAGCCTATTCAATATGTAGACAATTCTGCATGCCGACTATTAAACAACTTATTAGAAACACAGACAGCCAATCCGAAATGTCACAAAATCCCCCGCTCTTCGGGATGTCCTCAGCGCCGAGGACATGTAACTAGGGTGTATGTGCGACTCGTTTCAGATCACCGCTGAACAAAATAAAATAAATAAAGGAAACTCATTTTCCAATATCAATGATCAGTACCCATGAAAAAGAGAAAAAAGATCTATTCTATCCTCTATTGTGTTGTGTATGAAATTTATGGTTTTCCATGGTGCAAATCCAATCACTTCATTTTGGAATTGAAGAATGAGAAAAAATTCCTCATTAGTAACAAGGGGTTATTCATCAAGCAGGGAAATCCTATTTCCAAAGACGAAATCTTATGCTTCTACTCTTGCAAAAACGGACTAAAGGGTCAGTTACCCAGCTAATCTTCATAATTAAATGCCGTTACATGTATGGGTAGAATCTCGTTGTGAAAGACCTATTACTAGATAATTCATGAGTAGAGCCAAAAGAATGTGAACCGTACAAGTTAATTTACCAATAACCTTGATTAAATGAAGTCAGTGGCTCCGGTGTATAGAGAAGACCTCACCGTTTAAGACGTAACCATAGAAACGATGCAATCCACTATTTCTTTATTCATTTCTATTTTTTTTTTTTTTGATACCTAGAGTGTCAATACAATTTCTTATTTCGTTTCGAGATAAAATGCCTATAAAAAAAAAAAAAAAATTGGGGTGGGAAAGGGGTTAAGTAGCAAAAGCCTTTGGGAAATTTTTTTATTTTATATTTTGGGAAGAATCCGTTTTGTTTTAATCACTAGGGAAGAGGCAAAAAAAAAACAAAAAACAAAGGAAATAAATTTAAAGTTTTTTCATTAAAGTTTCTTTTAAATTCAATGACCAAAAAATTGACGAGGCTATATAGTCGGAGACGTGGAACAAAAATTCGTTTATTTGCATAAAGCTTTCGGGGGGTTTGTTCAAGACTTCCCCGAACCATTATTCAACAGAAAATAAGAGTTTTGGGTTTCTTTCCATCGAGATAGAGATAGGCAAAAAAAGTTTTTCGTCGTTTGTGGATAATTTGGGGAAAAAATGCAGTAATTCGCGAGAAAGGGGGTTTTCTTATAGTTATTGTTTTTTTATAAAAAATTTCTGTACAAGAAAGAGTTGTTTTTAATCGTAAAATACTTGCGCAAATGCTTATTAAATAGGAATTGTCTTTATATGTTTTCGAAGGGAATCATAAAAAAAATTGGATAAGGACTCTGCCAGAATATTTAAAATGGAGTTCGCTTTTGGAGAATGAACCCCGGGGGAAGGTAGAGTAGAAATTATTTATGACAAGAGAATAAAAAAGAAAAAGGGGAAATAGGATAAAGTCGTAAAAATCAAATGGGGAAAACAAGTCCAATATCCAAAAAAAAAAGGATTTGTCTTCCCCAATGCTTTTCTTTTTTAAATTTCAACACAACAATAAAATCCGTGTTTTATTCCCCGAATTTTTCAAAAAACAATATAAAATTTGAGTTAAAATGGGAATTTTGTTTCTTTTTGGGTAAGTCTATTTTTTTATTTTATTTCTTTTCTAAGCCGGTAGTTTTGTAGGTCGACTCGTTTTTTTCAAATTGTTTCTCATTTTTAAAAAAGGTAAAAAAGAAAAATTTACGAGCTTTTTTTTATAGCAATAGTAATTCCCGGTTTTTTTTTAAGAACATTTACCCGTGGAATTAAAAACCTTTTTCCCCAACTTTAAATGGCAAAAAACCCCCTTTGGGTTTTTATAACCAACTCCCCCAGTTTCGGGGAAAAAAAAAAGAAGAAAAAAAAAATAAAAATTGCTTGGAAAATTATAAGTTTGTTTAAACCATTCCAAATAATTAATGATTAAAAAAAAATATTTAATTTTAAGTTTTTTTAAAATTTGAAATTTAAATTTTTTTTTTCTTTATTAAAAATTTTTATTATTTTTCTAATTTTTTCCCAAATTTTTTTTTAATTTTAAAATAATTTTTTAATTTTTTTTTTTTTTTTTTTTTTTTTTTTTTTTTTTTTTTTTTTTTTTTTTTTTTTTTTTTTTTTTTTTTTTTTTTTTTTTTTTTTTTTTTTTTTTTTTTTTTTTTTTTTTTTTTTTTTTTTTTTTTTTTTTTTTTTTTTTTTTTTTTTTTTTTTTTTTTTTTTTTTTTTTTTTTTAAAACAATTTCTTTGATAAATTTGAGTTTTCTGAAAACCGAAAAATAGTTATTTTTTTTGGTTTTTTTTTTACGAGGTTTTCATAAATGTTTTAAGCCCTTTTTTTTTATTATATGCTATATATTTAGACCAAAAAAAGAAATAGAAAGGGTAATTGTGTTTTAAATTTAAAGAAAAAATAAGGATTTGGAAAAAAAAAGGGAATTTTCTACAATGAATGGGCACTGTAACCAAATTTAAAGGGTTTAGCCAGCTTTGGGAGCGCGTTTTTTTTGGGTACAAAATGGGCACGGTTCAAATCCTGTCATCCCTAACCCATTATTCTCTTCTGAAACATAACGGGACTCAAATTTAAAATTTGGGTTCAATTTGGGGATCATTTTAAACTTTATGGATGTATTTGGGTTAAAAAAAACCTCTTTTTTCAGTCTTATGGGGGTAAGAAAGCCCCTCTTAAAATTCAGTTCGGAGAACGTGGGGCTCCAAAACCCGATGTCGAGGTTTTAAACCCAAAGGTGTTTGGGTCTTGGTTAGGGGTTTAAAACCCAAAATTACACTCGATATTTAGATAATTGAACATTAATCTGAAATTTTACCTCCTGGGGTTTAAAAAGGAGGGCCAAAACAAACAAAAGATGTTAATTTAAACAAAGGTTTCCCAACTGATCACCACGTCTGTATTTGTAAAAAATGCGTTACAAATAATCCAGCTAAAGTAATAGGAATTTAAACCAAGACAATTCCCAAATTTGAAAAACTTCAAACATTTCAATTTGTTTGTTTTGAAAGGGAAAAAAAAAGGGGTAATTTCTACCCAAAAATTAAAAGGGATTGCCCATGAATCTCAATGACTACTAATTGGAAATTGATGCTTAAGGAACTATAGAAAAATTTTAATTTCCACAAAAGAATTTCTTTTTTTGAGTTGTGTTCTTCAATTAATTTTAAATTTAAGGGCGTATCTTGGGGAAAACCCAAAAAATAGAGCTGAGGTTTTCGTTAACGCTTTCTAGTAGAAAACCAAATAAAATAGTTTAAATAAGCTTAAAAAATGAAGGAGCTAAATTTAAATATTTTCTGTCTCTAATGTGTTTTTTAAAGCACTTCCCCAAATTTCAAGTTTTGAAAAATTTTTGGAATTTATGAAGTTTAAACAAAATACCAATTGAAATAAAGTAGAAATTAATTGCTAGTTTTAAATTCATCAATCATTACATTATAGGCGGTATTAACAAAAAGAAAGAGTAAGGGAGATAGAAAAAACAATCAATTAATCATTTGTAACCTCTACCCATTCCGTGATTCCGAATCAAGGGATTCATTATACAACTCTTGATAAACTAATATTAAAATAATAAACTCACTGTTAAGAACCTTTCGAATTCTATTTTATTCCTTGTTCTTTTTCTTCTTTTATCAATACTATCTATCTACTACTCTTACTTCTTACTCTTCGAATAACCAATTCCTCTTAAAATTGAAAATGCAAAAAAAAAAAAAAAAAGATTCCACCAAAAACCTTTTCTACAGCTATGAAAAAGAGATTTTTCAATTTCGCATCGAGTGGAAATATGATAATTTCCTTCATGAATTATTAGAAACCGTTAAATTCAACTCATCTTTTAACCTATTTTCATTTTCTAGTCTGAAGCCAATAATAGAGAGAAAGAACCATTATACTACTACTACAGAAATTTGATATTGAATAGTACATGCATGATTCTATATCGCCAAGGAAGGCGAAAAGAATAAAGGAATTATCTAGTACTTCATTTCAATACTGATTCAAATTGCGTTGCTGTGTCAGAAGAAGGATAGCTATACTGATTCGGTATACTCGAAAAACACCCTTGGTACAATATTGACGATCTCACAAGGATTGAACTTCAGTGAATTCCCATTTACTGATATCATCTTTTAGGGACTCGATCCCCTTTAACTGTACAAGAATATGTGGAGCTCAGCATGTCTGGAAGCACAGGAGAACGTTCTTTTGCTGATATTATTACCAGTATTCGATACTGGGTTATTCATAGCATTACTATACCCCCCTATTCATTGCGGGTTGGTTATTCGTCAGCACGGGTTTAGCTTACGATGTGTTTGGAAGCCCTCGTCCAAACGAATATTTTACCGAGAGCCGACAAGGAATTCCATTAATAACTGGCCGTTTTGACTCTTTGGAACAACTCGATGAATTTAGTAGATCTTTTTAGGAGGACAAAATGACCATAGATCGAACCTATCCAATTTTTACAGTGCGATGGTTGGCTATTCATGGACTAGCTGTACCTACCGTTTCTTTTTTGGGTCAATATCAGCAATGCAGTTCATCCAACGATAAACCTAATACAAATTATAGAGCTATGACACAATCAAACCCGAATGAACAAAATGTTGAATTGAATCGTACCAGTCTTTACTGGGGGTTATTACTCATTTTTGTACTTGCTGTTTTATTTTCCAATTATTTCTTCAATTAAGAGAAGAGACTATTAAAATACTAAATATAAAATACTAAATAATAAATTATCTTATCCCATTCGGAAGGATCACATCTCATAATTATCTATGACTGTTTATGTCTCTAGCATGACAACTTGATGAAATGGTGGAGGGAGGCGGAATAAATGGCCGATACTACTGGAAGGATTCCTCTTTGGATAATAGGTACTGTAACTGGTATTCTTGTGATTGGTTTAATAGGTATTTTCTTTTATGGTTCATACTCCGGGTTGGGTTCATCTCTCTAATAGTCTATCTAATAATCAGATGAACTAAGTTGGAGATATGAAAGCTTAAGAACGCAGGCTACCCCCGCGTTCTTAGCTTTCATAATAATATTTTATTCATCTAAATGATAAAATAGATCACTCTGCTCGATGTTTAAAAAAAAATTCATTTTATTTTTTATGATAAGAGTTTTGAAAATTTCATTAATTCATATTCATTTAGAACATCTCTTACTCGATGATAGTATCTATCGATACTTTCCAAGTTAGAAGAAGGAAGGAATCGTTCGATTTCGTTTTCCTGAATGACACAATTATACTATATACTTCTTTCGATCCGATATTATACAAATTCTTTCTAATAGACCCTTATTCTATCTATTTAGCATCTCATCAAAGTTGAAATTGAAAAATTCATTGAATAAGTTCTATTTTTCTCAATAAATTGATTTTTATCTATTTTTTTTTTTTGTTTGTTCACTACTTTTTTTATATATATATATGTCAAAAATAGAAAAGGACTCTAAAAAGCGAAACCGTAAAAAATCGAAACTAAGAATTGTAATCTTTGACGAAGACGAATGAGATCCAAAACCATTATTATGTCGACACAAGAAAGGAATTTTCCACATTCCTTTCTTGTGTCGAAGACTAAGAGGACGAAGAATACTTTGCTTTAGATTCTCCAGCTCCTTCTCTTATGTTTAGTATATTCTATAACATTCAAATCTGAGACAATAGCGACATAGTCACGTCACGCTACTCCAAATTGCCAAGAAGAATTTGATTCTTTTTATGAACTTAAATTAATATTGATAAATTTTCGAATCTAGAAATTCATTTCGGACAACTGAACCTTCTCAAACTGTTTTTTCTTAAGAACCAAAAAAATTTGTGCCAAGATAACAGATGCAAAGAAGAATAAAAGTCCTTGAACACGTAATGGATCTTGAAGTACTATTTCTGCATCCCCTTGACCAAACCCACCCACATTAGGATTACTCGTTAATGGCTGATCAAGTTTGATAGATTCGCCCTCTGAAACAAGAAGTTCTGGTCCTCGGGGGATAATATCAACCACTTGACGTCCATCCGACGCATCCGTTATGGTTATTTCGTACCCTCCTTTTTCTTTTCGTATGATTTTACTTATTATACCAGCCGCTGTAGCGTTATAAACTGTATTGTTACTCTTGCTCCCGTCGGGATAAATCTGACCCCTTCCTCTGTTCCCACCTACATATATGGGATATTTTAAGAAGTGAACCTCTTTATTAGTAGCAGGGTCCGGGGAGAGAATAGGAAAGGTAATTTCACTATATTTCTGACCCGGAACAGGACCTATAACAAGAATATTTTTTTAGTGGGGCCGTAGCTTTGAAAAGACGGATTGCCTATCTTTTCTTTCATCTCGGGCGAAATACGATCGGGGGGGCTAATTCAAACCCCTCGGGTAAAATAAGAACAGCTCCCACGTTCAACCCCCCTTTTTTACCATTAGCAAGAACTTGTTTTACTTGCATATCATAAGGAATTCGAACAACTGCTTCAAATACAGTATCAGGAAGTACCGCTTGTGGAACCTCAATATCCACGGGCTTATTAGCTAAATGGCAATTAGCACATACAATACGTCCGGTCGCTTCTCGTGGATTTTCATAACCCTGCTGTGCAAAAATGGGATATGCATTTGAAATGGATGTCCGAGTTATGATATATATCATCAGCGATACGGAAATAGATCGAGTAATCTCTTTCTTTATCCAAAAAAAGGTATTTTTAGTTTGCATGGTCCAATCATTGATTCCAAAATTTTTACAATAAAATTAGGTAGGTCGCTTGTATCGTTCCCTATCCACAATTCTGCTATTTACTGAAATAATTTTACTGGAATATAGGAGTAGGGGAAATCCCCGTATGGATCGAAAGAGTGGAGTAAGTACGTCTTTAAATGCTTTGCTTATGTACAAACAAATATTCGAGTTAGATCAGTCATTCATTGAATGATAAATCACTACAAGTGATGGCGATACACGATTTAAATAACGAAAGATCCAATATTTTAAAATTGTATCTAGAATGACTGGAAAAGTGGAAACAAGACCAGATATAATTTGATCATTATGAGCAAATCCAAAATCTTTGTAGACATAGCCAATCATTAGTTCCCAACCATGGGTGAATGGAATCCGATACATAAATCAGTTAATAAAAGAATAGAAAAAGCTTTTATTGTGTCACTTAAGTTATATAGGAATTCTTGAACCCAAGAGTTCAGAATAACAAGTTCTTCATTAGCCAGAATAGAATAACCACTTAAAATAATGAAACAGATTATATTTGTCGATAAGTGCAAAACCGTATGAATATGCTCCTCATTGTGTATTTTGATCAATTGGATCGTTTCTTTATGGATTCCTAGACGAAGCGTTTGTAGATGTGTTTCGGGGTATTCTTTTATCATTTCGTCCAACAGTAAGAGTTCTTCTAACTCTATGAATTTTTCTAGAATACTCTTTTCTTGAATATCAGTCAAAAAGGTTTCGGATTGTCTAATATTCCACCAATTAGTAATCCAAGATTCGAGACTTTTATTAAATAATAGAGAGATCCACCAGGGCAAAAATACTATAGATGTAAGATATAGAAAAGGAAGAAATGATTTCTTTTTTGCCATTTTTTCACCTGTGAATTGGAACTGTTAACGAAAACACCTCATTCGTCGAATCTATGTGATCGAATATTTCTATCAACCATAAGTTCTATTCCAAGGAATTGAACCTATGAATCTATTCCCTATTTTTTTTTGTGATTCAGTGGTTAGGCCTAGGCCTTGAATCTCGAAAGAATACAGAAATAGAATGAGAGCCCACTTTGTTTGAATTCGAATGAAGAAATAAATAATAAAAAAATCTTGTTTCCAGATACTTCAATTGATCAAATTCGAAGTCTCTTTTGATAAATCTCTGAAAGAATCACTTCAATTCAAGTAATGAATATTAATTTCAAACCAAAGGAACTTCCCTTTTCGAAAGGTTTCAAAAAAAATTTCGCCGGCTACACCTACAGTCATAGTTTAGGAAAAATGGAGAGAGATTTCTATTTATGAAGAATATTGTGTCAAAAATGAGCGGCAAAAAAAGACAGAAAAGTTATCCTTAGAAGAGATCCAATTCTTTGATCATTAATAAACACAAAAGAAAAAGAAAGAAAGGATAAAAAAAAAAGAAAGGTCGATTGACAAAAGAAAGGAGAGATAATTTACAGGATATTATCCATCTGTATCTAACATATCAATTCATATTGAAAATAAAAAATTGAAAAAAAAAAAGAGAAATTCTTTATTCCAAAATCTTTTGCTATACGAGATGAATCTATTCTTTTGGTTTGTTACTTGTTTTTTACTGAATTGAGTTGGATGTATTTCCATACACATAATAAAAAAAAAATTTGTGGATAAAAAAAGTTTCGTTTTATGCATGTTCTGTAGACGTCTATTTTGGTTTGAATGAACGTTCTAAAAAAAAAACTAAAAACTTTTGAGTTCTTGAATTTTTTCCTTGCCGCGGATAAAAAAGTTATTCTTCAGTTCATTTCAAAATACTTCAATCGGCACGCGCAAGAAATAGGCTAATTCAGAAGCTTTTTGCTCAATTTCTCGCGGAGTCAAATTCTCATCAGTACGCGTCAAAGGAATGGCCCCCTGTCCTTTGATTTCCATATAAAGGACACGACGAGCATAAATACCCTCTTTAACTTCTATTCTGAGGGACTGAATATCTTTCATACGGAATCGTAGGAAGATGCGACGATTTTTTCCAGGAAATCCCCAACGAAAAATACAGACTATTCCTTCTTTTCTATCGAACCGATCATAGCCACTACCGACATTCCACGAAATTGTGCACCACAAATAGGAACTAATAAAGAGACCTGCGATCCCGTAGAAAGACATCACGATCCCTTGTGGAAAAAAAATTATTTGCTGAGACGGAACTAAAGATATCAAATTCTTACCGAGATAACTCGAAGCTCCAACCAATACGAATCCTAATGAACCTAAAAAAAGGATAAAGGCCCAGCAGAAATTACTTATTTTTCGAGACCCCACTATAAGTTCTATCCATATATGTTCTGATCGCCAACTCATACTAGATCCGGTTGCATTTTATTGGAATTGAGAAAAAAGTTCAAATGAATTTGACTTTCCTTTTTTTATTTCCGAAGTAACTCTCATCAACTAGCGCTATTCTGATGTAACCCTTTAGGAATAATTCATCTAATTGGTTAGGTCCAAAATAATTGAATCCCCCTTTTATGATCTCCTATAGATATCTACATACATATAGATACGTTGACTTCACATTTAAGACATTCGCCTGGATTCCGATCTATTTGAAACTAGCTATAAGTCATTTACTCATCTATTTACGCATACATAAGAGCTCCTTTATTTTATGTTCAGAGGAAGCTGCACGTTATACCATATTTCATTAAATAGATATTATCTAAGTCTTGAAAAAAAAATAGATGAGATTTGGACCCATCAAATCTAAAAAATCTTGTTTTTTTGAACATGAAGAGATAAAGAAGCCATTGCAATTGCCGGAAATACTAGGCCCACGAAAGGCACAAAAATAGAGGGTAAGTTTAAGTCGTTGAGAGTTGTCATAGAATGGGTACCTCGATTTAATATTTGTACCTGTTATAAAGATAACATTAGAATTCGTATATAATTATACTAAGTATATCTAAGTGAGTATATATAATATATATTAAGTGCAAGGAATGTATAATTTAATAAATGCGACTTATTCGTCTTTCTACATGAAAGATATAAATATATGTATGATAATTTGTATGATAATTCATTCTTATCTTTTAATTTGAATTTAATTGGAAACTAAAGAATTTATTAAAAATTCCTGAAAGATTCGTTAGAATTAAAGGGATTCTTGGGAGATAGAGTAGAAAGATACTCTATCTCTATTTGAATTTTCTATATTGGAATTATATATACATAGGCAACGCAGCAAGAAGGATGAAATTCAGTTTATTTTCCTTTGCCTAATTTGAATTTATCAAAAGGAAGAATTTTCTTTTTTTATCTTGTTAATAGAGGTTTACTGAATAGTAATCGGGAATATCGGTATAAAAAAAAGAATTATCCGTATGATTCTTTATACAATTTCAAATTCAATCTTATGTCACGAAAGAAAAAAAAATACATTCCAAGAATGTTGATTTTGATTCGGACAAACTAACTATTTTTCGCTACAAATCAAATAATTTAACTAAATTAATTAATTTTACTTAAGGACCCACTTAATTGAATTTGAATTCAAAGGAAAAAAAAGCGTGAAGTTTAAATAACTCACTCAGAACACCCTTTAAAGGATTACGTGTACGATTGGGTCGAATAAGCCCTTATGGAATAAATATTCAGCCGCTTGTGAACCTTCCGGTACTGTCTTATTCAATGTTTGTTCAATTACTCTTTTACCGGCAAATGCAATGTATGCATTAGGTTCGGAAATAATGATATCCCCCAACATCCCAAAACTAGCCGTCACCCACCTGTAGTAGGAGATGTAAGGATTGATACATAGAATAACTTTTTATTTGCTTGATAATCATATAAAGCAGCAGAAATTTTCGCCATTTGCATCAAGCTCAAACTTCCTTCTTGCATACGTGCTCCTCCGGAAGCACACACTATAATAAGAGGTAAAAATTGATTGGCAGCATACTCAATCAAACGCGTGATTTTCTCGCCTACTACGGATCCCATGCTACCACCCCATAAACTGAAAATCCATAACGCCAATAGCTATGGAATACCATTTAGACGACCGTACCTGTTTGAACAGCCTCGGTTAATCCTGTCTTATTTGATAAGAATCAATACGATCTTTATAAGGTTCTTCCTCTGAATGAAATCCATGAAATCCAATAGGATCCAGAGAAACCATGTCTTCATCCATAGGATCCCAAGTACCTGAATCAATCGAAAGTTCGATTCGATCTGAACTACTCATTTTCAAATGATATCCACATTGTTCACAAATATTCATTTTTGACTTAAAAAATTTCTTATAATTTAATCCATAACAATTTTCGCATTGAACCCACAAATGCCTATATTTTTGAGTTAAATCGAAATCAGTAAATTTTCTCTTATCGTGAAATCAATAGCATTCCCGCTAGTTCTTATACTGGAGCTCCCCTTTGCATTACTATTTCCACTTTCACTACAAATGTAACTAGAAATGGAACGGTCACTGGAATTGTCACTACCACTTAAAATGGAACTCTCAATAGAGATTTGAGAACGAAAATAAGAGTCAATGCAAGTATTAATGTGATTATTCCAACTGTATTTAGTCTCATACAGGGAAAGATCATAGTGGGAATCGTCCTTCTTCGATCCATTCTTCAGATAACCATAATTCCAATAACTAAAAAAAGAACTTTCTAGTTCACTTGGTAAAGAAGGATCGTTGTCAATCTCAAAAATTTGTTTTTCAATATTAAAATATAGGGAATAAATATCCCTATTACTATCTCTAACTAAAAAGGTGTCGTCAGAGATAAAATTACGAATGTCCCGGATGCCCACGAAATGATCAACATTACTGTAACTAGAACTATGAATTTTTTTATACGTATTGTTTATAACCGATCTTCACTTACGCTGGTATTTTCAATAGGACCAAGCCTATTCGATTGATTTACTGAATAAGTAAACAAAATAAATGGAATTGGATTTAGTTGGAGTACCCAAAGAAACGGTGTTTTAAATTTAAAATTGTTAATTAAATTAATTTTTGAATTAAATGATCAACTTGCTATCAAATTTTTTTGGGTTCGAAAATTTTCGTAAAAGTTTTAACATTTTCACTTTTATTATTTATGAAATCAAAACCTACACTTCGGGTCCCAGAGTTTCCACCTTGAAAAAAAAAACCTGGGGCCATAGCCAAATCATTGGCCGGACTGGATGTAGCTTTTCCCCCCCGGGAAAATGCCTAATATTTAACGCTCTGTAGTTTAAAAGGGCGAGATACTCTGGGCAAAAAATTAAAGTAACCTGGAAATACAACAATTATTGGAAATAATCGAGTTAGGGGGTAGCATGAGTGCTACAGAGGTCTAATGAGAGGAATCGAAGTGATGAAAAAGGGGGCTCCTCTAAAGGTTCCAGTCGGGGGAACGACTCAGACGAATTTCAAAGGGTTGGAAGCCTATTATGATTTAGGGCCTGAATATCTACAACACCCTATTCATGATCTCCCCGCCTTTATACAGTTAGAACCAAAAATTTTCTATTTTTAAACAGGAAATTTAAAATAGTAGATCTTTTTCCCCTATCGCCGTGGGGGAAAAATAGGACTATTCGGGGGCGGGGGGGTAAACGTACTTTTATGGGAAATTTTCAACAACATTGCAAAGCCATGGGGGGGTATCCGATTTGGGGTAGGTGAAAACCCCGGAAGGAAAAGACTTTACCCTGAAAAAGAAGGGAAACCGGGGTAATTAATGAACAAAATATTGCAGAATCAAAAGTGCTCTAGCTACGGTCGAGAATGAACCCCCCGGGGCTCATGAGAGTTTGGTTTGACTGCCCTAACATGGGAAAAAAATTTCCGAGATGTTAAGAAAAGACGTACTTCATTTATCGACAAAACTTCCTTTCTCCAACAGGATCTGAAGTATCCCCCCTTATTTGGGGGAAACCTTCCGCGTGGTTATCAACCCACCCTTTTTACCGAAATGGGAAACTTTACAAGAAAGAATTACTTTTACCAAAGAAGGGTCCTAAATTCTATTCAAGCGTTATTTCCGCAACGATTGACCGATCCTGCGCCCGTACGACATTTTCCCATTTAGCGCGACACCGTACTATCAAGAGGGTTAGCTGCAAAAGGACAACCAGCATCGACCTTTGATTCACGCAACATGCCCAACCTCGAAAGTTGGGAGGAACATTATGAAACTGCCAAAGGGGTTTAACAACTTTACAACTTAAAAAAGAACTTTAGGGCATTTAGCTACCTGGGGGGGATAAAATTTTTCCGAAGAGGATCGCTTAAAAACCCAAACAAGAGCACGAAAAAATTTAGCGTTTTCTTATCACAACCCTTTTTCGAGCAAAGTATTTACCGGTTCCCCTGGAAATATGTCGGGCCCAGCAAAAGATTTTTAAAATCCGGTAAGGATTTTAAAATTCACCTTAAGGATTAAAAATCCTCTTAAAAAAGCAATTCTAAACGGTAAGTGGTATTATATACGAGATACAAGAGGAACTCAACTCACCACGGGATTACGAAATCGAATTTCTTCTAACAATAATCAAAGAATGTATGTGAATCCGACAATATCTTAACAAGAATTATCTACATAAATGATATGTATAAAAACACAAGGGCTAAAGCCAGCATACAAGCTCGTTTAACAGTGCCAATTTGGGATTAGATTAATCATATTACGAAAAAAATTTGTTTGAAATGGAATTCTTACTAATGTTTGGGACATTAAAAACCTTCCATTTAAGGGATCCGATAAGATACAGTACTTTTGCTTAATAGAACCCCTTTGGTAAAAATTAATAGCCGTCAACTAATGTGATAGATTAAGGGGACCTAATTCTCTTCGCCTAGAACTAAGTATACTTTATTAGTTATTTTTTACAATGTGTTAGGGGCAGATTATAACAACATTATCGCAAAGAACTATTTCAGATCCCTTTTTAAATTATGGAATTTTTTGAGTAAATAATTTTTCGTTCAAAAAATTTTTTAGGTTATAATCAAAACCAATTGTTTTCTTAAAAAAATTCCATTTAAAAATTGATTTTTTTAAAAAGGTCAAAAATAAAAGAATAGGGGGGTTTTCAAATTACGTTCATTTCCTATTTATAGTTTTTAAACTAGGAATTAAAAATCCAATTTCCATTTTATTTATGGGAAAAGATCTTTTTTCACAATTTTTTTCTTTTAAATCCTTCGTTAAAAAATTTTAACAAAAATCTAGGGTATTGTTGGAAAATCATTGATAAAAATTGTTAAAATCTTGGGAAAATATTAATCCTATATTTTTAAAGGTTTATTATTTGTTTATTAATTTTTAAAAATTTTTTTAAATTTCTTAAAAATTTCCTTTAAAAAACAAAAAGGCTTCTTTTTAGAAAAATATTCTCAAAATAATTGGATTGAAAAAAACGGTTCTAACTACCTTTTTTGATGTTCCATTGAAAGAATTAAACTTTGGGGCCATCCTTTTCTAAATAAAAGCCCGAATTTGGCCAAAAGGAAATCCCAATTATTGGTCTTTGTAAATAATAAAAAAAGGGGCATATCTGACAAAAAATAAAAATTCTTAATTTTGGGTCAAATTCTTTCTTTCTTCCCAAAATTTATTTTCAAAAAAATTTATCCGATAACAAATCCTTTAAAATTATCTAAAGGTTCCCTTTTTAAATAAATTATCTATAAAAAATTTAAAAAATTTTCTGTCCCATCCCGGGTCTTAAAACAAAAAAATAAATAAATTTAAAAATTATTATAAAAAAAATTTTTTAAGGGGAAAGAGAAATTTAAGAAATTTAGAACATTTATCAAAAAAAGGGGGGGGGGGGGAAAAAAAAGATTTTCTTTCCTGTTTTCATTTGTTTAAAAGCCTTCGGTTGTTGGATTTATTGAAAAACATCCCACAAGTCTCCGTCGGGATCGCCAGAACAAATAATGAAACAAAATTAAAAGCCCTGCATATCAAACCAATTGTTTTTTTTTTTATAACGTATAAAACCATTTTTATCTTTGGAAATTAACATATGCATATTCATTCATTTTATTTGATGTATTTACCAAAGGCAATCTTAATAAAAAAATGCCTCTCTGAGTTTAAATAAATTCAATTTCAAAAAATTTTTTTGGAAACAAATTTTCTGTGTTGGTTAAGGTCCAACTAAAAACTTTAATCATTTTTGAATTCATTTTTCATCAAATACGTTGCCCCGATTTTTCCGTTGAACAATAAGTCTTGGTCCTTTCAAATCAGAAGCTTTAAGGAGAAATTGTAATCCAATTTAGTTGAACTCTCTAAGAAAAACAATCTTATATTCAATTTAAACTCCGATTCGTATTTTCTAAAATCTAATAACAAAAAGATCCTAACTACAAAAGGGTTTTTTTGGCCAGAAATGAATATCAACTTATTCTATTTTTTATTCCCAAACCCCACAGATTTACTTAATAGGGCCTATTAGATAAGAATCTTTCCCAAACAGAAAAAACCCTTTTTTTATGAAGGTATTACAAATTAGGATCAAAGGAAAAAATAATAATAAAATTATAAATTTTTTATTCATTGGGAATTTGGAAAAGATTTTATGTTCTTTATATTTTATAAAAGGGGAAAATTAAAAATATTTTGTTCAAGCCTTTTTTATTAAAAAGTTTCCCATGAAAGATTGGGAAAAGTGAAAAATGAAAGATTAATTGTATTTAGTATCTAAAGATGTCTTTTAATATAAACGATTACTTCAAAAAGAATAGAACAAGATTCTACAATGAAAAGTTGATAAAAATTGATAACATTGATGATTCATGAAACTAGATAATGTAACCAGTCTTAATTATAAGAATACTAGATGCTCAATATTAATGTTATTTTTATCAACTATTGATCCACTTTTTAATATGAAAAATAAAAATTTTTAGTAAATTTAAATTTGATAATTAAAACCAGGGATAAAATCATCTTACATCCATCAGCGTTTGTCAATTTAAACAAGATTTGTTTTGTAATTCAATTTAAAGGGTTATATTGGTTTTCCATCTTTATCCTATTAGCGGGCCAAGAAACTCCCCCACCCAAAACCACAGTCATCCTTAATATGTCCTTCTTTAATATAAATAATTAAATTTGTTGTTAAAATTTTCACCCTTTTAATAAATTTTTGATTTGTTAATTTAAAAATTAGTTCCTAAATTATAAAATACCCTTGGGGGATGGAGGGAAAATGGTTTTCCTGTTAATAAATTTTAGAAGGGTTTTTAAATAAAAATTTTTATAATGGCCAAATATCCGTTTTCCTAAAAAATACTCTTTCTTTAAATTTAATAAAAAATGAAACTTTGTCCCTTTTAAAAATTTATAACGGTCATTGAAATAACATATGCGTCAAATATTTTGACAATTTTTTTTATTTAAAAAAACCAGAAATTTCTTTTTAATATTGAAATCCTGTCCCCAAATTTTTTTATTAATGGTTCCTTTTTTTCAAATGAATAACTTTTAAATAATGTTCGGTTTTAATTATTCCCTGAAAAGGGTTGAAAGGAGATAATAAATTTGATTAAAAGATTTCACAATAAGGTTAAGGATTTAAACATTTGTTTATTAAAATTCAAGCAAAAACAATTTTAAAAAAATATAATTTCTAAAATTTAAATTTCCAATAAAAACCAAAATAATTTCCATTTCCACATATAAATTCTAAAATTTAATTTGCCCAATTAAATCAAAAAAGGAAAAAATAGAAAAAAGGG
This sequence comes from Laguncularia racemosa, assembly GCA_037954665.1. Lineage (NCBI taxonomy): Eukaryota > Viridiplantae > Streptophyta > Magnoliopsida > Myrtales > Combretaceae > Laguncularia > Laguncularia racemosa. The sequence continues at coordinate 86,738 of JBBMOL010000695.1, forward strand.
CTTTTTTTGGTATCAAAAGGGATTAATTGATTTATTTGAAAAAATTTAAACAATAGATAGGAAAAAAAAAATATAATTTTAAAAAATTCTTCCTAATGAATTATGTTTTCCCTTTTATATACCCAAAAAGGAAAATTTTTTTAGTTTAAAAGGTTGAAAAAAAATTTTTTTAAATTAAAATTTTATTCGAAAAAATGAAAATTTTTAATCAGAAAGAATTTGAATTGTTATTTATAACCCCGGGAATCTTTCCAGGGAAAATCCTTTTTTTTTAATGAATTTTGAAAAATTTTTCCCCTTTAATAATAAAATAAAAAATTAAATAATTCTTTTAAAAAATTCTTTTTTCCCTTGAGGGGGTTAAAAATTTTTTTTGGGATTTTTTTAAAACCGGGGGGATCTTTAAAAAATTTTTTTCCAAAAATTTGAAATTTTGGAAGGAATTTTTGGAATAGTTAAATTTTTTTGGATTTTTTTGAAATTATATTTCCCAAAAAAGATTTTTTTTCCGAAAAAAATTTTGTGGTTGAATAACAAGTATAGGAATTCCAATAAATATAATTTTTGATGGTTTTTCCCAAAAAAAGGAATTTTGTTAAATAGAAAGTATTTGAAATATTCAAGAATGCAGTGATTTGCTTTATCAAAAGAAAAATGAATTGTAATTTTCAAGGGAGTCTTAATTGTCTTTTGGTATATGAGAATGGAATTCGGTATCAATGATTTTGCGATTTTCTTTTAATCTATCCACTTGGGTTTTTAATTGACAAAAATGGATATTCCATTTTAATAATTTCGATTTGGTAATTATCAATAATAAGGGTTTTTTTTTAAAATGAAACGATTTAAATTATATCAACAATGAGTTTAAGTTTAAATCCGATTAAGGCTTTAGATGTTCGATATGAATGGGGTTTAAATTAAAATAAAAAAAAATGTTAGCAAAAAAAAAAAATTGGCAAAAAAAGGATACTAACAAAATGAAACGAGTGAATTAAAGAATTTCTTTTGTCGAACTCCAATAATCTTAATAATAATACTAATCGATGGAGGATACTAAAAGTCTTGGAACAAATGTCAAGAGTGTTCATGAATTTGCTCATTGGATTATTATGATGGACCAATCAGACTTCGGCAGAATAATAGAGGAAACCAACATTTTTAAATCACAAATTTGTTAATGAATTCTTAATTATGATTTCAGAGTATCATTCCAGTTGTTCCTAGTTTTCAATTGTGTTTATCTATTCTAAATATACTGATTAAGCATTTCTTTAAACCATAAGTTTTTGAAATTTAATAAATTTGTAAAATAATAAGATCCATATTGTTCAAAAAAACACATTTTTTGGATTCCAAACATTCCAGGAAGAAATTTTTTTAAACTTGAAAAAAATATCTATTATAAAAAAGGTAGTTAAAAAAAATTTCTTTTGATTCAACCCGAGTTAATCATTACAAATTTTTTTTAGATAACATTAAATAAAGAAAGGAATTCCTATTATACCCAAAATCGGGGAATGAAAATCCGTTTCTTGTTCTCTTCTATTAAAATTGTTAAATTTCGCGTTGGGGAAAAGATGATTCAAAATGTATTTCAAGAAATTTTGAAGGTAATATCATTATTTAAAACTGTTCCCAAAAATTAAATTAAACCGAATTCATTTTTGTTAACAG
>JBBMOL010000696.1:0-87352 GCA_037954665.1 Laguncularia racemosa
CCTTTTTTTTCCCCCTTTTAAAGTCAAATCTCGCATCACCATCTCTCCTCCTTAGCCATAAGGTTCTTCCACCATAAGGCAGCATACCCTATAAACTCAAACTGCTGCTAGACATACTCAAGTATGGTCATTAATCTCATAATATTAAAAGAGTCCTTCTACCTTATCTTCCCAATCAAGATAATCCCCTCAAATCCTAATGAGAATCAAATCAATGCAACCATAGAATCCATTAATTGAGTAAAGAACTGGAGGACTGCAAACCTAGCATTGAGAATCCTTTTTAAACAAATGGACCTGAAGACATTCACGAAAGTGTCTTTCATTTATTTTATATAATTTTTTACATTTTTTAGGTACATTTATCAGCATTACAGGTTTGCTACTAATGCTGGTTTGTGGGTTATTCATGGACCTATAAAAAGTAAGGAAAATCGACATACATTGTTCCAAACATGGGAGAGCGACTTGGAAGCATTTTTTTTTGTTAATTTTTCCTTTTTTAAAACAAGTATAAATACTTGAAAAAAGAGGCGATTGAAGGGACTTTTGGAAATCATTTTATAGTTGCCATTTTTTGGTATGAGGGTTTTCTTTCACGTAAAAGTACTCTTATCAATTCATCCTAGAATTGTGGTGAGTGGACAGCTTTTTGTTGTGCGTAACATTAACAATTTTCAAGTCAATTCCTAATTTCTACTAGTGTGTTACTTTTTGGTAAGAAATTAGGATCCTTATTTCCTTTTAATTTCACATAAATTTAAAGGTTCATGTTCATTAGGGTTAAACGCCTAATTGATTGAGGATTGTTAGCTTGTTCTTTTGTCATTGTTATAATCTTGCAATTAGACTTAAAGCATATCATAATTTGGTATCAGAGCATGATTTTGGGGAAGGGAATTGTGATTTTAATTTGGGAATTTAAGGTTCTTGCTGTGACATTGATATTTTGTTATGGTGAGAAGTGAAATTGAAGCATTGTGTTTATTGTGTCATAATTACACACATTCTTTGGATTGTGTTGACCATTTGTGTCGTGGAGTGTATGTTAAGTATTGAGAAATTTGTGCCATGGATAGTGTATTGAGCATTAAGAAATTTGTACCATGAGTCAAGTGGTATTATGAGGGTGTGGTGCCTAGATGTATATGTATTGTACATTGAGGTGTGGGACCCTGGATGTTGTAGTGCCGTGAGGTGTGTTGATCATTGGGTTATGTTGTATTGTGGGAGCGCATGTATTTAAACCATGAAATTTTGTGTGTATTGTGTGATGTGCCTAAAAAACCCAAAATTAAGCACATGCAAAACCAATTTGAAAGACAATCAAACAATGTCAATCAAAAGTAATCAAATGGCGCAAATCCTCATACTTGTAACCCAATTTTTCAACAATGGTGTGATCAATCTTAAATCCAAGTATGATAATGCTTGATTTCCAAATTATGATGTGCCTAAAAACCCTGATTAAGCACATAAAAACCATTTCACAACCCCTAAAAAACAAGATCAAAAAATCGGTTCAATAGACAACAAATTGTGTGATCGTTATGATGTAAGTGAGCCAAATGTTATAGTTTTCAGGGAACAATATTAAAAAGATGAAACCCTCAATTGCAACATTAAATACACTTGAAATCTCACATGATTAACTTACAAAATCAAGAAGAACTATTCCAAGATCCCCTTTCCCAATAATTTTAACCAGGGTTCAAATGAATTTAAATATTGATAGTAAATAACAAGTGCTAAAAACCAATAAATTTTAAGCAATAATAATTTGATTACAATGCAATAAAATTTCTGACCAAGAAACTTCAATCTAAACCTTAGATATGATCACTAGAGAAGAAAACAAACACAACAAATAGAAATGATATAACTCACAATTTCTCCTTATTGCACTCGCTAAAATTCCAATTCTTGGATTGAAATTGATAAGGGAAATTTTGAACAAAGGGAAGAACCCTTAATTCTCTCACATAAAAGTGTATGTCTAATTCTGAAAAATGGCCTCCTAAAACCCTACTTAAGCAAGTATTTATACTTACTCCCATTAGGGTTACAAATTTCACAAAATTACAACTATCCCACTTTTAAGGTGGCCGGTCCTAATTAGACAATTACAAGCAAATGGAAGTGCCCCAAAAGAAAGATTACAACATAAATGTCCAAAGAAATAATTATAAATAAAAATTTGTCTTCATCATGCTAGCTCTCCATTGGATTTATCGGCTTAGCTCATCGCCGGTTTAGGTCGGTCCATGGATAACCCATAAGCTGAGTCTTAATGAGTTTATCCATCGCCCTGTAAAGCATGATAAGTGTGTTTGTTGGAATTTATTATACATGAATAAGAGAAAAGAGGTTAGTAAACAAATAATGCCGAGGCCGATTTTTCTTAAATGGACCCTCATCGTCAAGATTCAATTCCTTTAACTCTTATCCTAATGATAGGTCTTGTCGGATTTGATTCCCTTATCATCTCCTCGGGCCTAAAAAGATTTTTTCCTAAATCTGACAAATCAAATATAGTGGGAGACTCTGTTTCCTCTTAGCAATTAATTGGAGAAATATCACTATAGAATCCCAATATCTGAAATACCACAGGTGATCATTGTTTTTTTCTCCCCATTTCTAGGATGTATCTCATCTGCAACAAAAATAATGCTCCATTATCCACTAAAGTCCCCATTGTATCAACCCCATTCCACTAAAATTGTTTTCTCCTTTTCTAATCATTTGTATGTCGCTGATCCTCAGGTTTTAATGGTTAGCCCAACTGTTCATTGCTCTTTGAAAGCTTTGAAGGTGAATAAAAACTGTCTCTGAACAATCTGGCTCTCTAATGATAGACTCATCTGACTTTGACCCTCAAAATCCTCCAAGTTTACTCAATTGCTCATGAGCCTCTAGTTCTCTAAAGGTGAAATAACTATCCCTAAACATGTTTAGTCCTTTGGTAGTCTACTCATCTGCTATGATCATCAGGATCCTCTAAAGGTTGGCACATCTATGTGGACAAATTTTGTGCTTTAAGGGTTGGTTCAATTGCTTTATAGCCCATTGACGGTCTACTGATTTGTTATTGAACCCTTTGAACTTTGAAGCTGATATCAGATTCAGAATAATTCATTTTCCCTCCTTCTGGAATACATAAGTATTTCCCAAAGCCATCATGTAAGACCCTCCTATTATATCCCAAGGCTTACGAAGCAATACATGAGATGTACACATAGGTTAAAAAATCACACTTGATTTCACACAGTATTTTCCCCTACACTAAAAGGTACCCTAAACTCTTTGGGTCCACATGCAAAATCCCCTAATCACTAAGCCAATGCAATTTATATGATTCAGGATGTGGAGGTAGTTGGCAAGTTTCAGTTTTTATACTAATGATGCTGCTACCACATTGGTACAACTCCACCCTCAACTATAAGGACACATAAATTTCCTTATTTCCCTACAAGAAGTATGGAACAAGTTTTCCCTTTGTTCAACATCCTTAGTAGTAAATGTAGTCAATGTCCAACGCCCTTTCATTAGCATAATGAAACATTTCACTGACATGACTGTGTTCAAACCTAACAACACAATAATTATCTTCACACTTCAAGGTTCAAGTTACACAACCAAACTACAAGTTGAAGTACACTCAATACTTTTAAGTTGATAGAATTAAATTCAACTATAAAATGTTTAAAAACAAAAATTTTTACATAAAAAAAACCCCAAAAATGCCCCAAACCCCCCCAATACAACACACACAATACTTCAATGTATAAATTCCTTGTCACTTTACAATCCCAATTCAAACCTTTAAACCACAAGCAATGGCAGCAAAAAATTTAAAATTTTGAAATCACTCCCTAAATAAAAACCTTCCCCCACAAATGGAAAAAAAAAAAACAATTCAAATTAAAAAAAAAAAAAAAAAAAAAAAAAATTTTTAATGAACTCAATGAATTTCTTAAAATTTAAAAGAAGGTATTTGAATTTCAAATGGATGCTTTTCCTTCCACACACTTAAAATCTAAAAATTCAAGTTTAAAAAAATCAAAAAATATTACCCTCACTTTCGAAAAATTCAACGGGAAAAATTTACAATTCTTAAATTGATCTAATGGTAACATTCTTTTCTTTCATGTTTCACTTCAAAGAAAACTTCACACTCACAGCAAGTCTAAAGAACCCAAAAAATTTTTAAAAAACTTAAATGTACTCAACGAAAAAAAAGATAGCACTTAAAAAAACCCCAAAATTTGAAAAAAACTCAACTCCACTTCCAATTCGGATCAAAGTGCAATTCAAAAAATCCCTAATTCTAAATTTCCCAATTGAAACAATCCCTTCTCTTAAACCTCAAGCTTTTGGTACCAAAAGATGTTTGGGGTTTAAAAACCATGTTTAAGCACATCCCAAAACCCCTTTTAAAAGAAAATTTCAAAAAATGTCAATCAAACAAAATAATCAAATGGCACAAATCCTCACTACTTTTAACCAATTCTTAAAACAATGGTGTGATAAAAATTTTAAAATTTCCAAGTATGATAATGCTCTAATACCAAATTATGATGTGCCAAAAACCAAGATTAAGCACATAAAAAACCAATTTACAAAAGTAAATGACAAAAATAAATCAGTTCAATAGATAATAAATTGTGTGTTCCCTTAGATTTTAAGAAAAGGGTGAATGTTTTAGTTTTCAAAGGGAAAATATTAGAAAGATGAAATCCTCAAAATTTCAAACACTTTAAAACACTTAAATCCCACATGATTAACATATAAAAAAAAAAAAAAACCCCTTTCGAAAATCCCCTGTCCCAAAAATGTAAACACAGTTCAAATGAAGCAATATTGTTTGTAAATAAAAAGTGCTAAAAACCAAACAAATTTAAACAATAATAATTTGATTACAAATGCAATCAAATCTAACCAAGAAAACTTCAATCTAACCTTAGATATGACTCACTAGAGAAGAAAACCCAAAAACAAAAATAGAAAATTTATATAACTCATAATTTTTCCTTGTTTCACTCGCTACAAAATTTCCCTTTCCCTTTTTATCGAAATTGTTTAAAAGGAATTGAACTAAGGGGAAAAATCCTTAAACTCTCACATAAAAAATGTAGGGTTTAAATTTTGAAAAATGGGGCCCCCTAAAACCCTACTTTTTAAACAAAATTTTATTTACTCCCTTTTGGGTTAAAAGTTTATAAAATTACAACTATGCCACTTTTAAGGTGACCGATCCTAAAAGAAAAATTACAAGCAAAAGGAATTTCCTAAAAGAAAGATTACAACATAAATAGTCTAAAAAAAAATTATAAAAAAAAATAGTCTTCATCATGCTAGCTCTTCCATTGGATTGTCGGCTTAGCTCATTATCGGTTTTTAAATCGGTCCATGGATAACCTACAAGTGAGTCATAGTAAGTTTTTCCATTTTGCCCTTTTTAAAAATATGATAAGTGTGCCTATTGGGGGAAAATATAATACTTTAATTAAAAGAAAAAAGGTTAGTAAAAAATAATGTTAAGGTCAATTTGCTCAAAAAAAGGACCCCCATCGCCAAGATTCGAAATTTCCCTTTTACTTTTGTCTTAATTTTTAGGTTTTTATGGATTTTGGGTTCCTTCATGTGGGTTTTTAAGTGTGTTGTGTCGAGAAGGTGTTGTGTTGTAAAAGGGGGTTGGAGTACTGTTTTAATTGTGTATGAAGTGACTTGAGTTGGAAGAAATTGGTGTTATGGAAGTGTGATTGTATAAAAAAAAATAAAAATTGTCAAGGTGTAATTAAGAAACCTGGGCAAATGAAAAGTGCTGGAGGAGGTCAGGGAACATCGTGCTGTAGGTGGAAAACAGTAGAAGAACAATTGCAAGATCTCACCCTATTGTTGCTATATTAGCAACAAAATTTGATCAAATGACATTGCCAAAAACCACTAATGGAAAATCCACAAGCACCCCCACCTCAAGTAGCCTATCATAATGTATGTAGGGAAGAAGCAGTTAGAGGAAATAGGGGTAAGAGGATGGACGAATATTATGACGCTTTTAGGGAAAAAAAGGGATGATAACTTTGAGAAGGGAGCCTTACCTAAAACCAGAGTTCAGGCAGCTCGGGTTTGGCATATGTAATTGTTATAGATGCTTTGATTTTGTTGGAAGGGGTTCTATAGGGGATTATTTAGTTTGGGGAAGATAAGGTAAAGGGCCTATTTGAGTGTTATGAAATTAATGATCACACTGGGGTTTTGTCTTGCAATAGTGGAGTTTACAAGTTATGCCACCATATGGTGAAAGAATCTTGTAGCTAGTAGTTGAAGGGATGGTGATGCTGAGATACATACTTGGTAGGAAATGAAACAGGTTATGAAGAGTAGGTTTGTACCTGAGCACTACAAATAGGAGCTATTCATGCATCTCTAGACATTAAGGCAGGGAGGCAAAACTGTTGATGAATATATATAGGAGTTTTGAGATGTTTAATGATCAGATGGGGGTTAGTTGAACCTCTTGAACAGACCTTAGTGAGATTTGTGTTTGGGTTTAAATGTGAGATTACATGTATTGTAGAGCTGTAGAGGTATGACGCCATTGATGAGGCCATTTGATTAGATCTAAAAGTAGAGAGATAGAGATGATCTAATCTATTTCAAGTAGTGAATAACAAGTTTGGAACCATAATAAATGCATGGGTCAGATAGTTAGTAAGTTCAACAAAGGAAGACTGTGGACTCAAAATGCAACAACTATTATTGATAGGGAGAGGGAAATTTCTAGAAAAGGAAAAGCGGTTGTTAGGGTTAATACCAGAAAAATAGTGCCAGGTTCATCAAGTGGAAAGATGCATCAAAACCAAATGCTTCCAAAAAGATGGGCTTTGGACACATAGCTGCTCAATGTCCTAACAAAAGGGTGATGACTGCTATTGGGGGGCAATTCTTCCATAGGCACGAGGAGATGATGAGAATCAAATCAATGCAACCATAGAATCCATTAACTAAGGCAAAGAGCTAGAAGACTATGGAACCTAACATTGAGAATCCTTTTAGAACAAATGGACTCGAAGACATTTTACATAGTGTCTTCATTTATTTTAGATAATTTGTTTTGCATTTTATCATGTACATTTGTCGGTTATTACAGGATGGTGAATAAACACACTAATGCTTGGTTTGTGGGTTGTTCAGGACCTACAAAAAATCAAGAAGCTAGCCCATACATTGTTCCAAACGTGGGAGAACCCACTTGTGAAGCATTTTTTTTTGTTAATTTTTCCTTATTTATAACAAGTATAAATACTTGTAAAAGAGGGGATTAAAGGGACTTTTGGAAATCTTTTTACAATTGCCATTTTTTTTGTGTGTGAAGGTTTCTCTTTCACACAAAGTACTCTTACTAATTCATCCTAAAATTATGGTGAGTGGACTCGCTTTTTATTGTGCGTAACATCAACAATTTCAAGTCAATTTCCCAATTTCTACTAGTGTTTTTACATTGGTAAGCAATTAGGATCCTTAATTTCTTTTAATTTCACGTCAATTGGGGTTTTATGCCTAATTGATTGAGGATTGTTAGCTTATTCTTCTATCATTGTTATAACTTTCAATTAGACTTGAAGCATATCAGATCTCCTTCCGTAAATGAAGGCATTTGTAGTTTCACATATTCGAAACCCCTAGGTAGCCTAAACTTATGGTTATGATAGACTTTATCCTCAAAGTTATCATCTCTTCCTTTGGCTAGGTAGGGTAATTTCTTACAATTCACTTGCCTTATTTTTTCCTAATTCTCCTTCCTATGTACATCATTAAAGGTTACTTGAGGGGGAGGGTGCCTGTGAATTTCCCATTGGAAGTGGTAATTCAATTTTTCCATTGTGCTAGTCTTCTTGCTATAAGGTCACCACTTGGAAAAATAGGGAATTTCTTTCAAATTGATTCCAAAAATTACCATGTGTAGTAATTGTGCATTAATTTCCTTTAAATGCACTTTGACTGAATGATGTGCCTTACAAATTGAATTGCATACACATCCAAAAGTAATGTGATCAACAAAATCTAATCAACAATGGCATGATCACTAAATCACCAATGACCCCTAAATCACGAGAATTTAAAGACTTGATGTAAGACTCACCACTTAATTGTGTATAATAGCAAAAAAATTTAAAAAGACTAAATTAGAAGCCTTAAAACACTAACCAAATAAAGTTATAATAAAATAAATAAGCGTATTAAAGGCAACCCTAAGAAATTTTTTGATAAAATGGAATGATTTAAGATTGTTTAAATAGGCATTTAGAGTGGACATTTGCACACAGAATAATTAAATTAGATTAAGCATAAAAATTCATAATAAAATATTAAAATCTTAAATTTTATCGAGACCATACGTGAGTAAAAGTACACCAGGATTTTCTTAAATCCTAATATAATAAAGCTTTTAAATAATATATTTTATATAAGGTGAGACCATGGAGGATCCACGGTCACCGTAACCTAAACAAAAAAAAAAGAAAAGAAAAAAGAGAAAGAGGAAGGATGAAAAGGGATAGAATAGGGGGAGACACAGAACAACAAAGAACGAAAAAGGAAACAAAAAGGGGAAATCGAACAAAAAATCATAACTTGCACATATGACCTCCAATTACCATCCGAGACCACCCATGTGTTCCTTGATGTAAGTGCAATTCAACTAGGCTAATTTTTTGCGAAACGGAGTTAGTTTCTAAAAGTTGTGTATAAAGAAAAATAGGTGTAAAAATTAGTACTTTATTAAAATTAGTTGTAATAGCTAAGGAAAACACTAGAAAAAGTAATCTAGACTAGGCATAGAGTGTAATAACGTTTTTTTCCCCCCAATTTTCTAGGTGAAGAAAGTTTCGACTAAGTGATACCAAAAAGACTATTTTAAGTAAACCCCAAGAGAATGAGACCAAGGTGAGTAGGACTCCGTGACATGTTGTATTGTATGTATATTGTTTTTTTGTGTGCTTTATTGATGAATTTGTCCTGTCCTTTACATATATATATGCATATAAAAACATATAGACGTAATTGTGTGGACTGTGCGGTGGTTTCTTTCGCTGGAGGCACCCCCCCTCCTTGTGTGTAGGTGCGAAGCTCGTCTAGTTTTATAGGTTGCCTATTTATATATATATGTATATACGTATATGAGATTTGATGGGTACTGGGCAGTTTGTTTTTTTTGTCCTTGTTGTTCATTAACTTATATGTATGGCGTCCTCCTTTAGCTACAGAGTAGTGGATATATATATATATATACGTATAAGACGTTGTGGCTTGATCTCTTCCACAGAGGTGAGCGTGTTGAATTCCCTTGCTAGACGTCTTTTATTTTGCTTCTTTTCTTGTCCAAATGGGCATGTGTGTGTGGCGTTGGCTACTTCCACAACATATATAAATATATATATATATATGTATTATGTGTTTCTTAGTTGTTGGCTGAAGTAAAGATTTCCTTCCATTATGCTATGGACTGAACATGGATGTGCACGTAAAAGTATAATGGTTTTGGTATGTTTCCTTTCCTTCCTTGCCAGTTGTGGTTAGTAACCTTATATATGTTATATGTTTGTAAATGGTATGATGAAAGTGGAATTGGAAGGCTAACTTGAGAATGTGGGCTATAAATGTTTAAAGGAGGTGGGAGTTGGGTTTATATTGGTGTTAGTTTTCTTGTGAGCCATGTGTTAAGGAATGGAAGAAGGGTGGAAATCTATAAATGAAGATATGAGATAATATGTGAGAGCATATAGATGTTGGGTCTTTTCCTTAATGTGTGTATGTGTGATTTTTACTAGTGGTGGAGAGAAATAAACTAGGCATGTGTATTGTGGTGGTGGATGTAAAGAATATAGACATGCATAAACATACATTACAAATTGTAGGGAAGGAAGTTAGACTCTAATAATCTAAGTCCTTACCCCAAAGTATATACATATGTTACATGTAAGTGAGAGGGAAGGATAAGATATTGCAAGTGACATAAACTATGGGTTTTATAGGTTATATAGGAGTAAGGAGGATGATGAAGATCATCTAGCAACCTAGGAGACAGAACCAAAATCTCAAGATCCATTGCATGGAATTGGAAGCCTAATGACCGAGCTAGAGCAAAGAGGATGGATGATGCCCTATAAGGGTAGTCATGGACCTACAAGCAAGGAATCAAATTACATGAAAGGAGAACCAACATCTATTAATGTTGATTCACATTTCCATGGAAGAATGCAAGGATTTGAAGTCCTAGAATAAGAAATGTTGTATGTTGAACCAAAAGAAAAGAGAATTTACGGTTTTGTTTTTTATGCTTTTAGTTTTTTGCTTTAGTTTGTAATTTAGAATAATTATTTACTTGTTTGGTTCACTGAGGATAAGGAAGCAAGTAAGATTAGGAAACTTAGTTTTTATATTGTTACATGGACACATTATAAAACCATGTAAGAGGGGCTGCCACAATGATGATTGAATAGAAATTTTACAAACACTCTTTTCGTGGAACACGAAGCCCTCTTTTTTTTTTGCAAAAGAATACTCCTTTAGGAATTCCTCAATCGAATTTACTAGGGGGAAAACCCCTTAATTAATAACTTGGGGTTTTAGTCAACAGGTGTCTTTGGGGTCTAGTTCCGTGCTACTTGTTTAAGATGATCCTCGGGGAATTGATTTAAGTAGCGTACTTGGGTTTTAGGTGGGTTCACGCATCATTTGGTATCAAAGCTTTAGCTTCTAAATCAATTAATCTCTATCCTTTTGTTATTTAGTTGTTGTTTAAATTCTACACTTCTTGTTCATATCAGAAATTCGTATAAAAAAAAAATTGTTTTGGTCACAAAAACAATTGGAGACAACAACACACAATTCTATTTTAGCTATTGAAATTTAATTGTGATTCATTCTCAGTTCTTCTTGAATGAATATTACCAAAAAAAAAAAAAAAGAAAATTTAAATTTGGTTGTGGAAGAAATCTAAGAAACCAAAATCACAAAAAGAAAAAAAAAATATTTTGGCAAGTTACAATTCAATTGCTAAATACACTTTCCAATTCCAACCACAACACAAATCTTGTCTTTCTAAATTGTGCATCCGAATTACATTCCAAAAATTCTTGTTAGATTCGGTGCAAATTTGTTTTTCCATTGAATTGCTTGATAGGGAATTATCTTGACTTGTTTTCAAATTGATAGGAAGAGCTTGTCATAGTTATTGGAAATTACATTTATTCTCAATTTTCATCGTGACTTGAAATCAAGGGGATCTTAGGTGTCGATTTAGTGAATTGTGTTGAGGAGTTTCCAATTTGAGTTTCCTAGCAAAGGATTGTAAAGGGGGTTGTGAGGACATATTTGTGAGAGATATACATGATTGGATTGTGAGAAAAATTACATTTAAGAGCAATACACGAGTGAATTGTGAGGAACATATTTTACTTATGATATTAATTTTGTTAACTGTAGCAATATGTTGGGGTAAAACACAAATGGAGGTGAGAATAGGGTGATGTTTGAGGAGTTGATGGGAGAGATGAAAAGGATTTTTAATGGGTGAGTTGGATAGATCCTTTAAAGAAGGGATAAGATGGAGAGGAGTAGAGAACCGTCTAGCAGTACTACTGTCAGGTGAGGCGTAGTAGCCAATTAGAGGGGGAGTTAAGATAGAAGATAAGGATTTTGACTTTGGTGAATATCACAATGTAAGGGAGAGAGGGAACACCCAGAGGTGTGACAGTAACCTAGCTAGTATTAAGATGAAAATTCTAACATTTTAGGGGAAGAATGATCCGGGAGTTTATACCTAAAGTGGGAGAGGAAAATGGTCATGTCTTTGAGTGCCATAAATATACTAAGGAGAAGAAGATTAAATTGGTTGTAGTGGGAAGTACATAGATTATGTTAGTGTATGGTAGGATCAGTTAGTGTGTAATAAGCGTAGGTATGGCGAGTGACCTGTTAGTACTTGGGAAAGGGAAAAAAGACCATAATGTAAAAAGGGTTTTTATTCCTAGTCACTACCATAGAGATTTACTTAGGAAATTCTAGGGATTGACACAAGGGACCAATAGTGAGAGGACTACTATAAGGAGATGGAAATAGCCATGAATGGGGCCTGAGTAGAGGAGGATGATGAGGCACCATAGCTAGATTCATTAATGGATTGAACCAGGAAATTGCTGATGTGGTAGATTTACACCATTACTTAAACATAGAAGAATTGTTACATAGAGTAATCAAATTGGAGCAACAAAATTTAAAAAAAAGGAGTGATCAAGGGTCTGGTCGACTTCTAAATCTCCATGGGAAATCTAATTGGAAGAGGAACTCTATGGATTCTAAGTTAAAGAAGATGTTAAGGCTAAGAATCCAGTTGCCGCATTTAAGGAAAAAACTAACACCCCAAACCCCTTCCAGAACTAGAGATATCAAATGTTTTAGTTTTCAAAGATTTGGATATCAAGGGGATGTATAGAGCATGAGCTCTGAGGAGGATGAGGAGTCACCATCACAAGAGTATGAGAATATTAACTTGGAGGGACCTGTAAGTGGTAAGTTATATGTCACTAAGAGAGTACTTAGTATGATTGTTGCTGATCATAGCTTAATAATTTATAAACCCATTCCTTGCTTCTAACTACGATGCAATAAGCAAATGCACCTATCGTAGCGTAATATAGTGTTTGAAAATCAGGGTCGTTCCAAGGAAAATTAAAGTTCACCAATTAATAATATTTACTCCATTCCTATTATCCAACCGATCAAGGCGAGTTTAAAAAGATTCAATGAACTTAACTAAAAGAGACTAATTACAAATGTACTAGACTAAAGAAAAGGAACTTAACAAAACACGAGTTTGAATCAACAACTAAGCAACCTAGACTCTCTCTAATCCCATTCATGCCATGCGAATCATTAGAAACTAAAGATCAAACAAATCCAGTTCTTAAGCTGTGGAGTTTCATTAGTCAAACTAATAGTTCTCTCAAATCTATTAGCTTATCTAATCCTAGGTTTATCCGTTAGAATCTCTTCTCAACCAATAGCAACCTAGGATTGCATGAAGCACTTGACTCTCTCACTGTTCGGTTGGTAAACAAAAGATTTTTGCTATCTTATCTCTAGAATCACGATCAAATCTCATTCATTACCCTTAGATCTAATCATACAAGCAATTTCTCAATCAACTTGAATGAAATCAAACATGGATTCATACTCCGGAAATATAAATCTAAGACACTCATCAAGAACAAGTAAGAAACGAAAAAAACATCAATATGTCTTCTTTAAAGATCAATCCTTCATCACATGATAAGAATGGTTTCAAAGAGGTCTAGATCTCCAGTTACTCCTCCATGAGAGATGAATGTAATTACAATTGATAGGAAAGCAACTAGAGTTCATGATTACCACCCGAAAGTTCGAATCTTGAATGCTTTGGTTAAGATAATGATCTTCTTGAGTTGTTGTTTCCAAGAGAGAAAAGTGAGGTGTGTGTTAAATGTCAAACCCTAATTTCTTCCTTCTTTTTTTTCTCCACTTATATATATATATAGACATGTCCAAAGTGGAAAGAGAAAAGGGGCAAATATCAGGAAAATCAAAGTCATCGCTGATCTATACGCCCCGTATAGAAGGGGTGTAGCGCCTTCTGTGCATTTGGAGGGGCTGGTCTGGGTTGATACGGCCCCGTATAGATTCCATACACTCCGTATGGGGGGTGTATGGGCAAAAAGCTTGGCTTTTCCATTTCTTTTCTTGATGAATCCAATTGATTGCTTCGTGATAGGTTCCACATCACCTGAAAGCGATACATTATGTGATAGAGCCATTTTATACTCAATCTTTATAGTATGAAGTGTGTTAATTTATTATAGATTTTATAGAAATCGTAAGGAAATGGTACTTAATTCTATCATGGTGATAAATCAAGTTAAATGGAGTCAAGGGTGCTAATTCAAGTAAATTAGAGAAGTCATCTACAACTTGGATCAAAGACAAGGATTTACACCGCCGAAGGAAAGTACATGAGCGTGTAGTTGAAGTACACGGTCTTGTATTTGGTTTTGAATCAACATGAAAATACATGGTTGAAGTACACGGCTGTGTATCTGTCTAGAAGGAGGCACGGTTTGAGATATGGCCATGGTGTAAAACCGTACTACACACTGCATGAGGAGAGAGAGACACGGTTTTTAGCACGGACGTGGTGGAAACCGTGGTGGAAGCTAGACGTGCTAAGGAGAAGAAATTGTGGAACATTGATAGAGGAAGACATGGCCTAGGATCTAGCCGTGGTTAAAGCCGTGGCACACACTGGACACGGATGAAGACTTGTAGATTATGCTAAGAGGAAGGCACGGTTAGAAATCTAGCCGTGGGTGGAGCCGTGGTACACACTGGACACGAAAGATGATACATGAATTACACACAGAGGAAGGCACGACTTGCTCCATGGCCGTTTTATAGGGCGTGCCAAGCAGACGAATATTCACTTCTCGAAATCTACTTGAAAAAGGAAAGATATTTTTGTATCTTGCTAGCAAAAGATCACCTGCCACTCCTTTAACAATATAAATAGAACTAACCCTAGAGGGTTAGAGGCATCTTGAATCTTGGATCATCTTGGAGACAAGAAGGAAAAAAGGAGGCAGAGCAGGCAGCCGGAGAACAGAGGCTTGTTATGTTTTTTACTCTTTATTTCCGTTTTGCTGATGACCATGTGTAGCTAAGCTACTTTTCTAGCCAAAGGGTCATAGATGTTTAATTCTCCGCGAATTGTGAGGTCTAATTGACTTGCATTTATTCTATTCTTTGTTTTTGGATATTCATATATCTTCTGATCGTTTTGTCATTATTATCTTTGTTGACTGGTATGAATTAGAGCTGTTTTACTCAATTAGCAAGTTAATATATTGTCAACTAGTACGTCAAATCAGTAATTGTTTGATTGTTCTAGTCTTAGTGACACAATAACATGTTTGGTTATAAAATAGATGATCGAATTCATGTTATGGAGGTGTATGATCATGTTTAAATAGGTTATCTTATAATCTACTAGCAGAATTGGTGGTCTCTCTAGTTTTTAATGCTATTGGTAGATTAAATCCTAAGCGCTTGTCTAGGGTTGTCTAATCGATAAGAGAAATAATCAAAGAGCTTCTCTTGATTATCGAGGAAGTACGGAAAGATAGGTTGTTAGAGCTTGTAATAACCATAACCAGTTTATTTAGAAATAAGAAGAGAAAACATTTGCATCGATGATCAATTCCTAGAATTGAACTATCTTGATTCCTTTGGCTAGGCTTTTTATCAATATTCGATTTTATTATCTTGTTTCAACATTATTTGATTCACAAACAAAACCCCCCATTTTTCTTTTCCTCTTTATTCTCTTTGAATAGAAATATATTTAACAATCCCTATGGATTCGACCCTACTCACCACTATATGCAAATCATAATTGTCTAGGTGTAGGTTTTTTATTTTTGTTGGATTCGACACCCATCAAATTTTGGTGCTGTTGCCGGGGATTGGTGTCAAATTTATTTCTATTCTTGTATGACTCGTTCTTCTCAGACAGGTGAACTCACTTATAATCCGGAGATTGAGAAGACTTTAAAGAGGCTGCGACGAAAGCTAGATCATCCCCTAGACTGAACTTAGCATCGAATTTGTCTGATTCATCCCTTGATTCTAAAAAAAGAAGACGATATGGCAAACCCCGAGAGAACATTAAGGGAATTGGCTGCACCGGATGTGAATCAACAATCACTTTGTATTCACTATCCTGAACTAGCTGTTGAATTCGAATTGAAATCTGGATTGATACATCTGCTACCCACCTTTCATGGTCTTGAGAATGAAGATCCTCACAAGCATTTGAAAGAGTTTCATATAGTGTGTTCTAGTATGAGGCCGCAAGGAATAACCGACGATCAAATCAAGCTATGTGCTTTTCCATTTTCTTTAAGTACTAAAGATAAAGATTGGTTGTTTTATTTGCCTCCAGGTTCTATAACCACTTGGACAGATATGGTCAGACTTTTCTTGGACAAATTCTTCCCCGCATCCAGAGCCGCTGGTATAAGAAGAGAAATTTGTGGTATCAAACAGAGGGACACCGAGACTCTTCATGAGTATTAGGAGAGGTTCAAGCAACTGTGTGCAAGCTATCCACAACATGGGATATATGAACAACTTCTCATCCAATACTTCTACAAAGGCTTGCTTCCGATGGAAAGAAAGATGATGGATGCTGCAAGTGGAGGCGCCATAGTAAACAAAACCCTGGTCAAGCTAGGGAATTGATCTCCATTATGGCCACCAATTCGCAACAATTTGGGTATAGGCATGATACATCTTCAAGGAAGGTAAATGAGGTAAGTGTGTCTAACCTTGAACATCAAATTTCTAACCTAACCTCCCTTGTGCAACAGATAGCTCTTGGAAAAACACAGCAGGTGAAGGCTTGTGGAATTTGTGCTGCTCCTAATCATCCTACCGACATGTGCCCCACATTGTAATATGACAATCATGAACACGCCAATGCTGTAGGAGGATTTCCAGGACAACCGCAAAAGAAGTATGACCCCTACTCGAATACTTACAATCCTGGATGGAGGGATCATCCTAACTTCCGATATCGCAATAACCCACAACAATTCCAACAATTCCAGCCTAAGCCATCACACCAAGGACCCCAAGCTCATTCCACTTCAGGTATGTCTCTTGAGGACATTGTTAAGTCTCTTGCTATTAATACAAAACAATTTCAGGAGGAAACAAAGCAGAGCATTCAAAACTTGGAGAATCAGGTAAGCCAACTTGCTTCTACTGTAAATAGGTTAGAAACTCAAGGTAAGTTACCTTCTCAGACTATCACAAATCCGAAACAAAGCGTTAATGTAATTACTTGAGAAGTGGAACAGAATTGCAGGGATCAAATAAGAAAGGACACCCATCTACTCTTGGGGAAGAGACTAAGAAAGAAATTTCAACTCTGAGCCAGCAGGGCAACCAGATTAGCAAGTCTCTAGTTGAGCCATCAAAGGTCACATTGATACCACCTCCCTTCCCCTCCAGATTGGCGAAATCCAAGAATGAAGCGGAAGAAAAAGAGATTCTGGAAACTTTTCGCAAAGTTGAGGTAAATATTCCTTTGCTTGATGCAATTAAGCAGATACCGCGCTATGCTAGATTTCTCAAAGACTTCTGCACTAACAAAAGGAAGCTGAAAGGCAATGAAAAGATTAGTGTGAGTGAAAATGTTTCAGCTAATATTCAGAAGAAGCTTCCTCCTAAATGTAAGGATCCAGGTATGTTTACCATTCCTTGTAAAATAGGTAATCTTGGAATCGCTAAAGCCATGTGTGATCTAGGAGCTTCTATCAATGTAATGCCTTTGTCTGTTTATCAACGTTTAAATGTTGGTCCCTTGAAGGAAACAGGTGTTATTGTTCAACTTACTGATAGGTCCAATGTTTATCCTAAGGGAGTTCTAGAGGATGTTT
The DNA here is from genome assembly GCA_037954665.1 of Laguncularia racemosa. Classification (NCBI taxonomy): domain Eukaryota; kingdom Viridiplantae; phylum Streptophyta; class Magnoliopsida; order Myrtales; family Combretaceae; genus Laguncularia; species Laguncularia racemosa. The sequence goes on from JBBMOL010000696.1 coordinate 17,538, forward strand.
TAGTTCAAGTTAATGGGTTGGTTTTTCCTACTGATTTTTATGTGCTTGACATAGAAGATAATGATTCCCAAAATTCATCACTGATATTATTTGGGCGACCATTCCTTAAGACATCCAAGACGAAAATTGATGTAAAATGATGGTACCCTCACTATGGAATTTGATGGTGAAGTGATTAAATTTAACATTTATGATGCCATGAAACATCCTAGCGATATCTCTCCCGTTTTTGTTGCGAATGTTATTAACCCATCACCACAGGCACCAAAGCTGGAATCAAAATCCTTACCCGAACATCTAGCCAAAGACGTTAAAGAAAGGCGCTTCATGGGAGGCAACCCATGTCAAAAAAAAATATATATAGTTTTGTTTTGCTTTAGTTTTGTTTTGTTTTAGTTTTGTTTTGATTTTAGTGTTATTTTGATCTCTTTGGATTAGTTGCAGTAAGGATACATATCATTAAATGACACTTTCTAGACCTTAAAGGGAGAACTTCATTACCGGGGAAGTACCGATATTTCCTTTCTCTTATTCTCTAATGTTCCTTGAGTTGTTAATTCCTCTTTAATCGTGCTGAATTAAGAACAGTTAGGACACTATTCAAGCTAAGTGTGGGGGAGAGGATAATAAAATATAGAGAATAAAGAGTTGACCCATACTTTGAATGTTTGTCCTTAAGCAATTTTAAGCCAAATTTTTCAAAATTATCATGAAATCTGGAGATTGTACTAAATGTTGTAAAAAGCATCTACAAAATATGAAATTGACTTGTTCAAATGCTTTACTCACCTACTGCTGTGATTAGAATACTTGGTTAAAATTAAGTAGTGAAATCTTTAAGAAACAAATTTACCTTGTATTTAGCTTTAGAATTAGAAGTCTAAGAGTAAGTCGAGTCCCTAAGTGAAAAATAAACAAGTTTACTCCTAGGTTATATTAGCAACTGTATACTCCTTGAAGTTGTTGTCAAAAAAATAAAATGAAATAAAAATTCAAGCATAGCCATTACTCCAATGATTCAACTAATTGAGTTAAGAGTATTCAAACTTGAATGTTAGAGTGAGGAAGAGTCCGTAGGGGTATCTCAAAACCCGGTCACTTGAGTGACGAGCTCGGGATGTGCCGACTCAATGAACTCACTATAACGATAAAGGCGAAAAAGGAAAAAGTTCATGAAAAGAAGCGGGCAAAAACCCGTCAAAATAGATGCTTGATTAAATCAAAAGAACAATGAATTTAAACATTCATTGAATTAAACAAGACTTATAATAGAAAGGGAGAAAATCTATGGAAAAAGTTTATACTATATGCTTTTACTTTATGTTGCATGGATTATATACTTGATAATATCCAATGAAGTTTAATTGGGTGTTTTTCCTTATTGGATTAAGTATTTACTTTTGGAATAAAAATTCTTTTGCTAACATGAGGATTAAAGTTTGTTTTGTTTAGATTAGCTATTAAATTTTGTCCATAGTAATTTGATCACATGAAACTAGTTTGGTTGAAGTAGTAGACATTAAAATTACAAGTCATGAATTACAAATGAAAAGATGCTTGAAATGATGAAAAGAAAGTTCGTATAATCTATGACAGATTTCTCAATTGATTTGATTCAATTGCTTGAGGACAAGCATGAGTTTAAGTGTGGGGGAATTTGACAGAGCCATTTTATACTCAATCTTTATAGTATGAAGTGTGTTAATTTATTATAGATTTTATAGAAATCATAAGGAAATGGTACTTAATTCTATTATGGTGATAAATCAGGTTAAATGGAGTCAAGGGTGCTAATTCAAGTAAATTAGAGAAGTCATCTACAACTTGGATCAAAGACAAGGATTTACACCACCAAAGGAAAGTACATGAGCGTGTAGTTGAAGTACATGGCCGTGTACTTGGTTTTGAATCAACATGAAAATACATGGTTGAAGTACATGGCCATGTATCTGTCTAGAAGGAGGCACGGTTTGAGATATGGCCATGGTGTAAACCGTGCTACACACTGCATGAGGAAGAGAGAGACACGGTTTGTGACACGGACGTGATAGAAACCGTGGTGGAAGCTAGATGTGCCAAGGAGAAGAAATTGTGGAACATTGATAGAGGAAGACACGGCCTAGGATCTAGCCGTGGTTGAAGCCGTGGCACACACTGGACTTGGATGAAGACTTGTAGATTATGCTCAGAGGAAGGCACGGTTGGAAATCTAGCCATGGGTGGAGCCATGGTACACACTGGACACAAAAGATGATACATGAATTACACACAGAAGAAGGCACGGCTTGCTCTACGGCCGTTTTGTAGGGCGTGCCAGGCGGACGAATATTCACTTCTTGAAATCTACTTGAAAAAGGAAAGATATTTTTGTATCTTGCTAGCAAAAGATCACCTGCCACTCCTTTAACAATATAAATAGAACTAACCCTAGAGGGTTAGAGGCATCTTGAATCTTGGATCATCTTGGAGACAAGAAGGAAAGAAGGAGGCAGAGCAGGCAGCCGGAGAACAGGGGCTTGTTATGTTTTTACTCTTTATTTCCGTTTTGCTGATGAACATGTGTAGCTAAGCTACTTTTCTAGCCAAAGGGTCATAAATGTTTAATTCTCCGCGAATTGTGAGGTCTAATTGACTTGTATTTATTCTATTCTTTGTTTTTGGATATTCATATATTTTCTGATCGTTTTGTCATTATTATCTTTGTTGATTGGTATGAATTAGAGCTCTTCTACTCAATTAGCCAGTTAATATATTGTCAACTTGTACGTCAAATCAGTAATTGTTTGATTGTTCTAGTCTCAGTGACACAATAACATGTTTGGTTATAAAATAGATGATCGAATTCATGTTATGGAGGTGTATGATCATGTTTAAATAGGTTATCTTATAATCTACTGGCATGAATTGGTGGTCTCTCTAGTTTTTAATGCTATTGGTAGATTAAATCCTAAGCGCTTGTCTAGGGTTGTCTAATCAATAAGAGAAATAATCAAAGAGCTTCTCTTGATTATCAAGGAAGTATGGAAAGATAGGTTGTTAGAGCTTGTTAATAACCATAACCAGTTTATCTAGAAATAAGAATAGAAAACATTTGCATCGATGATCAATTCCTAGAATTAAACTATCTTGATTCCTTTAGCTAGGCTTTTTATCAATATTCGATTTTATTATCTTGTTTCAACATTATTTGATTCACAAACAAAACCCCCCATTTTTCTTTTCCTCTTTATTCTCTTTGAATAGAAATATATTTAACTAATCCTCGTGGATTCGACCTTACTCACCACTATATGCAGATCATATAATTGTTTGGGAGTAGGTTTTTATTTTTGTTGGATTCGACACCCATCATTATGCTATTAAGTACCAATTCTAAATGATTTCCACTCGATTTACAACAAAAAGAACTTGAAATCATCTAGGAATTAAAAGTGTTTCGCCCTTCATCAAATTCCCCTACACTTGATTCTTTACTTGTCGTCAAGCAAAATAAATAAATGCTCAATTCAATGAGGACTCACAAAATAGAAAATGATACGAACCACGCCAACCCGTGACGAAACCTAATACCAATACGTTCAGAAATTCGTTGCCTAAGACGCCCAAACACCTAAAGTGGAAACCGTGACCAGTTGTCTATAAGCGAGACAAGAACCTTGGTATAAAAACGAAGACGCCACAATCGGGATGAAAGACCGATTGATAAGTCGAGATGAATGCCAAGTCGGAAGAAGAAATGTGGATCCTCTTGAAGTGCCGCCTGGACCAATCATAAGAAATCGAGCAAAACGATTCAAGGAAGCACTTAACGGGTTGATAAAGGTTGTCCATGAAGCCGGAAAGGATTGGAGCAATCATGAAGTTGGAACGGATTGGAACAACCATGGGAAGATCCTTGCCTTTGTACAAGTTATACTAGACACGGGTTGAAGAGGGCGTGTACTTTCAAGGCATGGCCGTGTAGGAGTCAAGCAAATCCACAAAAAGATACACGGCCAAAGTACATGGGCGTATATGTTGCCAGAAGTTGCACAGAAAGGTATACGGCCAAAGTACACGGGTGTGTATGTTGCCAGAAGTTGCACAGAAAGATACACGGCCAAAGTACACGGGCGTGTATGTTGCCAGAAGTTGCACAGAAAGGTACACGGCCAAAGTACACGGGCGTGTACACGGCCGTATATCCCCTACCGGCCAGCTTGTTCTGTTTTCGCATTTTTATGCCACTTATCTAAACTACGTCATTTTGGACTTGTTTTACACGAATTGTAACCCTAGTATAAAAGCTCCGAGGGTTTAGAACAATAGAGATATACATCTTTGAACATTAAACACTTTTGAGAGGCACCACTCTTGGTTCTTCAAGAACTAAATCGAACTTATCGGATTGATTTCCGTGGCGTTCATCCCGACTTATCAATTGGTCTTCCATCCCGATTGTGGCGTCTTCATTTTTATACCAAGGTTCTTATCTCACTTATAGACAACGGGTCACGGTTTCCACTTTAGGTGTTTGGGCGTCTTAGGCAACGAATTTCCAAACGTATTAGTATTGGGTTTTGTCACGGGTTGGTGTGGTTCGTATCATTGAAGATCCTCTGCCATTTCCTTAAAAGTATAAATAGAACCAACCCTAGAGAAGAGAGGAGGAGGAGCACGAGAACAACCCTAGAGAAGAGAAGTTAGAAGAGTTTCTAGAATCGAAGCCAAGATCTTTGTGTTTAGGTTTATTTATGGATTCTAATATTTTCTCTTTTGTTCTTTTCATTAGAACCATGAGTACTTAATTGTTTTATACCTGATCCCTCGAGAAACCCCTAATTGTTATGTAACGGATTTATTAACGTTTCAATGATTAATCCTGATCTTTGAATTCATTCATGTTGTAATCATGGTTTGTTTATCTTGATATATGCGCAGTATTAAGATTGAATTAGATCTCTATTAATAAGATTGAGAAATCGCTTAATAGAGTAGATCTGGCATGAATAAAAAGACTACTTGTAATCTTAGAGATAGGCTATAGGAGGTTTTCTGTATTGAACGAGGTCATGGTGGTCTGGTTCAATTGAGTGTCCTAGGATTTTATTGCAATCTTAATTATGTTAATTAAAGAGAGATCTTAATTGACTTAATTAGGATTAGGGATTATTGATCTTGAGAAAGACCTTAATCTAGTGTAAGAAACTCTACAGATCAGAGATGTTGTGTATTAATCATTGGAAAGTTTGTAATTAAATAAAAGTTGCATGATAATTAGGGGTGGAACTTGGGTAGGGTATGTTTAGATAATTGAATTAACTAAAGGAGTATTTGAATATCTTTAATCCGATCATTTAATTTGCTCCTTTCAGATTTAATCAGTAATTAGGGTAATTGAGTTCATCAATAGTGAGAAGTTAAATAGTAGGATAATCGTTAGTACTAGTACTTATAAGTCTTTGTAGGATCGATACCTGTACTCCAATGCTATATTGCTAATTGATAGGTATACTTGCTTGAGAACTGATTGTAAGCTAAGATTGAGTATAGGATTTAACTTGTTAAAATGATCAGATTGTCAACCAAGTTTTTGGTGTCGTTGCCGGGGACTTTTAATATTAGGAAAACTTGACACCTACTACTTTAACTATAATTTTTTTTTTTGTTGTTAATTATTTCTCTTAGTTTCATTCGTGCTTCCATTCAAATTTGTTGATTTAAGTAAGTTCATCGTTTGTTTTTCGCAGTTTATGACAAGGAGCTCTTCATCTAAGCTTCTTGACCTTGATCCTGAGATTGACCGAACTTTTAGAAGGCGATTGAAAAGTGCTAAGGAGATAGTAGGGAATTTGAATTTCGACGAACCTTTGGAAGGTGAAGAAGCAACATTAGTGGCTGACAAGGAAACTTCTATCACCCGTGGTAACACAGAAGATGAACCAATGGCAGATGAACGAAGGACGATGGTTGAATATGCCTGACCTACTCTGAGCAGCACTGGTTCATGTATTGTGCAACCGGCAATAGAGGCTAACAACTTTGAAATGAAGGCCTCTACAATGCACATGATTCACAATCAACGCCAGTTTGACGGTTTGTCTGACGAGGACCCTCATGCGCACATCCAGATGTTCTTAGATATTTGCGCAACTGTCAAGCAAAACGGGGTATCTGAGGAAGCACTGGAATTGCGACTTTTCCCTTTCACTCTCCGGGGAAAGCAAGGCACTGGGAAAATTTCTAGCACAGTTGACATTTTCAAAACCCGATTTAGATGATGATCTAAATCGCTCATATTTTACTTTATGTCTTTATTTCTAATAAATATTTGAGAATAATCTTATAGGTACAATGATAATTCTCCATGGGATGCCAATATGTCCTACAAAAGTTGATGGACACAAAACATTTTCAGAGTGACAATCAAAGACTCGCTACAATTGTTTTCCATTCCAAGGCATTAGATCACAAAGACTTATGATATTTTGTACTTTGTAATTGTTTTTATGAACTATTTTTTGTTGTATTTGGTTTTGGGAAATTTTCATTTCCTTGTAATTTTCATTTAGGACTAGCCACCTTAAAAGTGGCAAACTTGTAATTTTGACCACTTTCTAACCCTAGAAGTAGCAAGTATAAATGCTTACTTAGAAGAGGGTTTGAGGAGGTCATATTTTGTAGAACAAACATAGGACTTTCACATGTGGAATTAGGGTTTATCCTAGTTCAAAAATCTCTTATCAATTTCAACCTAAGAATTGGAATTATGGCAAGTGCGACAAAGGGGAATTATGAGTCATATCGATTTCATCTTTGTTGTTTTTCATTTCTTATCTAGTGAGTCATATCTAGGGTGGATTTGAATCTTTCTTGGAACTACTATGAGTGTAATTCATGAACAATTGTCTTGTTAAGATTGATTATTCTTTTAGTTATTGAATTCAATATCATTTTAGTGATTGGCATGAATTGGAATTGTTGGAAGAGGATATATCACGGTTTTGTGTTTTTCTTATTCATCCATTTCACGTGAAATTCACTTGGTCTTATTGTTGTTTAGTGAAATTGATCATTAGTGGAAGGTGATTGCAACTTTGAACCATTGGATTCCATCAAATTTCCATTAGGGTCACGTAATTTCTTAGTCAATTGGACCGGTTTGATTGTGACTTGAGGATTGTTTTCTTTGAGTCATTTGATTGTGCTTGAACTTGGTTTTGAGCGCATCATCTTTTGGCATCAAAGCACAAGTTGAGAGAAGGGATTAATTGTTGGTTGATTTTGCGATCATCATCTTCAATTAGGGTTCTTCACATTTGAACCGAAATTGTGTGTGTTGTAGTTTTGAGTTGCGAAATTGCCTTAATTGAAATCTGATTTGCTGCTTGTTGGAGTTGGATTGGAAGATTATTGTAGCTTCTTGTGATTAATTATTTTTGTGGAAGGAAAGAAGAATAGAAGTGTTGTTAATTCAATAATTTTGTGAACTTGAAAATTTTACCTTTTTCTTGTCGTGACTAACTTGTGGCGTAAGGGAGGTTGTGAAGATTGTTGTTGTAATTCCATTGTGTAAATTCTGAATTGGGGAAGTGTATTTTACAGATTTGCATTGTGTTGAGTAGTAAGGAATCTATTTGAATTCAAACACATCAATTAAGTTGTGGGAGTTAATGAGTGTTATTTGAATTTGAAATTCATTTCTTACCAATTGAGGAAGGCTTGCAATTAGTGAAGAGGTTGAAATTCAAATTGGAGTTGCTACCTATTGTTAAGTTTCGGATTACAATTGTGGAAAGTGGTATATTTGTTGTGTTGATATCCTTGCCGTGGAAATGGAAGTATATTTGTTGTTGTTACCATTTATTATTGTTGCCATGGAAGTGGTAGTATAATTTTTTTTGTTGCCACTTGTGTTTTTGCCATGGGAGTTATTTGTGAAGGATTGCTTTGTGGAATTTAGAAAATTTGTTGCACCGTATATAGCAAAGGTGTGTGTGTGGCATTGCATTGGTGTGTTAAACAATAGTGAGTGTATGGTGTTGTGTGTGTGTGATTAAATAGGGGATTGCAAGTGTTTCATGTGGAGGTGAATTATATAAGTGTTGCACCGTGTTGTATTAACGTATTATGGAGAAGAGTGCTACACGTAGGTTGTATTAGCTTACTTGTGTAGTTAAGTGGATTTGTTTGTTTTCCTTTTTTTGTAGTTGCTATTTTGTGGCATTAAAGAAAGTGTAGTTGTGAAGTGTATTTCATTGCTTCAAATTATCTTTGAGGATCGGTATAAAGGGGTTTACAACTATGTCGAATGATAGCGTGAATGGGGGAATTGGTGATGAAGCCAATAGTCAGGTTGGTGGACGTCAAGGTCGTAATGTGGCAGGTAGGAGAACTTTAGAAGAATAGTTCTAGGATCTTACTACCATAGTTGATACACTGGCAACTAGAATTGACATAATGACATTACCACAACCACCAGTGGTAAACCAGCCAGTATCACCTCGGGTAGCTCTACAGAATCCTCATCGAGACAGAGTAATGGGAGATGGGAATCCAAATAGAAGGATAGGTGAGGAGCATCTTCCGTATAGAGAAGAGAGAGATGACAATTTTGGGGCAAACCCATATCCAAATAGGGGTTTCAGGCCACCTCGAGGCTTAGAATATGTGAAACTGCAGATGCCATCTTATGATGGCAAGGGATCAGCTGATGAATATTTAGATTGGGAGGACAAGGTTGAGGGTCTTTTTGAATGTTATGAGATCAATGATAGTACCAGGGTTCGATTGGCTACTGCCGAGTTTATAGGGTACGCTATACTATGGTGGAAGAATCTAATTATCAGTAGGTGTCGAGATGGAGAGGTTGAGATTCAGACCTAGAGGGGTATGAAAAGGGTATTGAGAAAAAGGTTCATTCCTGAGCACTACAAATAGGAACAGTTTATGCGACTGCAAACATTCAGGCAGGGAGGTAAAATAGTAGATGATTATGTGTAGGAGTTTAAGACCCTTATGATTAGGTGTGGGTCCATTGAGCCTCTAGAACAAACTATAGCCCGTTTTGTCTCAGGTCTAAAATATGAAATAGCGTGTGTTGTTGAACTGCAACGCTATAGTACACTTGATGAAGCTATTCAGTTGGCCTTAAAAGTATAGAGACAAAGGAGGTCCAACTTATTTAAGGCTCCGAGCAATAGGCCTAATGCTATTACTAGACCAATATCAACTAACGGTCGAACAGGGGGAACAAAAGCGGTAGGTGAGGTAGTGAAAGCAGTGGATAAAACTGCCCCAACTATTATTAGAGAAAATTTACCTATTAGGAAGGGGAAAGAGGTGACGACTCCAAAGGTGTGGTAGACTGTTCCCGGATCTACTAGTGGAAAGGCGCGCCAGATAAAATGCTTTAAATGTATGGGATTTGGACATATGGCTGCACAGTGTCCAAATAAGAGGGTGATGATTGTAATGGAGGACACTAGGGAGGATATTGAGGATGACCACGATCAGATTAAACCTACAGATCTACCAACGGCACTATAGGAATATTATGATGACCAGACTGCAGACGCACCTGAAGAGCGTATAGGAGGAAAATATCTACCCCTTAATGTGTTACGCAGGGTTCTAACTATATCTCTTGATACTAGTGACATTCAGTGGGAGAACATATTTCACACCTCTTGCAAAATCAAAGGTAACCTTTGTGTACTCATCATCGATAGTGGTAGTTGCAAGAATGTTATATCTGCTGCACTGGTAGACAAATTACATCTGTCTACTATCCTACATCCTAGCCCTTATAACTTGCATTGGCTGAATGATCGAGGTAGTATGTATGTTACCCTTAAGGCAAAGGTTCCTATGAATATCGGACAGAAATATTATGATGAGATCCTGTGTGATGTAGTCCCTATGCATGCATTCCATTTACTGTTGGGTCGGCCTTAGTTGTATGATCGGCGAGTATTACATGATGGGTTTAGAAATACCTACATGTTTAGTATGGGCGAATAACACATAGTTCTATCGCCAATGACTCCATCTGAGGTCCATGGGTTTCAGGAACAGATCAGACCTCCATCCACTACCTTTGATAGCCGGAAAAGCAGGACGACAGAGAGATTAGGGTTCAGTTTTAAAACTGATCCTCTAGATTTGAGGGCAAATCTTTTAGAAGCCCAAGGAGATGATGGGAAAATTTGTTGCACAGTCGACATTTTCATAACTCGATTTGGATGATGATCCAAATCGCTCATATTTTACTTTGTCTTTATTTTTAATAAATATTTGAGAATAATCTTACAGGTACAATGATAATTCTCCATGGGATGCCAATATGTCCTACAACAGTTGATGGACACAGAACATTTTCAGAGTGACAATCAAAGACTCGCTACGATTGTTTTCCATTGCGAGGCATTGGATCATGAAGACTTATGATATTTTGTACTTCGTAATTGTTTTTATGAACTATTTTTGGTTGTATTTGGTGATGTGCCTAAACCCACTTGGAAGCACAATAAAAAAGACTCAAGAAAACAATCTCAAGTCTCATACAAAACCTGTCTACCAAGGAAGCAATTCACTTGACACCTTTGAAGATTTTGATGGAAAATGTTGTTCAAATGATTTAATTGTATTCTCTATTGGTAACATTAACCAAGTAACCACAATAAGGATTGAAATATCACATGGAAATCAGATCAAAAGAAAGCAATAAACCAATGAAATCCACTTTCCTTTCAATCACAAATTCACGCCAACAATAAAAAAAAGAAATATGTAATTCAAGTGCTCAAGGAAACAATCAATCTTACAAGATTGATGTTCACGAAATAGAACCACAAATATGTCCAAGAAAGGTCCAAACCTACCTTAAATATGACTCACTAGAGAAGAAATGAACATACAACAAAGTTGAATTGATATGACTCACAATTCGCCTTCGTCGCACTCGCCATAATTCCAATTCTTGGGTTGAAATTGATAAGAGTTTGGAACTAAGGAAAGAACCCTAATTCACACGTGAAATGTGTCTCTTAAATCTGTAAAAATTGGCCTCTTCATACCCTCTCTTAAGAAAGTATTTATACTTGCTACTCCTAAGGTTAAAAAGTGGTTAAAATTACAAGTTTGCTACTTTTAAGGTGGCTAACCCTAAATGAAAATTAGAAGGAAATAAAAATGTCCCAACACCAAAATACATCCAAAATAGTTCATAAAACAATTACAAGATACAAAATAACAAAAGTCTTCATGATCTAATGCCTCGGAATAGAAAACAATCGCAGCGGGTCTTTGATTGTCATTCTAAAAAACGTTCTGTATCCAACAGGAGTTGTAGGACATATTGGCATCCCATGGAGAATTATCATTGTACCTATAAGATTATTCTCAAATTTTATTAGAAATAAAGACATAACATAAAATATGAGCAATTTGGATCATCATCCAAATTGGGTTCTGAAAAGGTTGACAGTGTTAGAAATTTTCCCATCATCTCCTCAGGCTTCTGAAAGATTGGCCCTCAAATCTAGAGGATCAGATGTGGAACTGAAACCTAATATCTCTATTGTCCTGCTCTTCCAGCTAACAATGGCAGTGGATGGATTTCTGATCGGTTTCTGAAACCCTTAGACCTCAAATGGAGTCATCGATAATAGAACTATGTGTGACTCGCCCATTATGAACATGTAGGTATTTTCAAACCCATCATGTATCACCTGTTGATCATATAACCAAGGCCGACCCAACAGTAAATGGAGTGCATGCATAGGGACTATATCACACAGGATCTCATCATGATAATTCTACCCGACATTCACAAGAACCTTTGCCCTAAGGGTAACATGCATACTACCTCTATTATCCAACCAATGTAAGTGATAAGGACTAGGATGTGGGATAGTAGACAGTTGTAATTTGTCTACAAGTGTAGTAGATATAAAATTCGTGCAACTACCACTATCGATGATGAGTACACAAAGTTTACCTCTGATTCTGCAAGAGGTGTGAAATATGTTCTCCTTCTGAATATCACTGGTATTAGGAGATATAGATAAAGCCCCGCGTAACACATTAAGGGATAGATATTTTCTTTCTGTATGCTCCTCAAGCGCGGTTGTAGTCTGATCATCATAATATTCCTACAGTGCTGTTGGTAGATCTATAGGTTCAATCTGATCATGATCATCCTCAATATCCTCCCCAGTGTCTTCTATAACCGTCATCACCGTCTTATTTTGGCACTATGCAGCCATATGCCCAAATCCCATGCATTTAAAGCATTTTATCTGGTGCGCTTTCCCATTAGTAGATCCAGGAACAGTTTGCCTCATTTTTTGGGCCATGACCTCTTTACCCTTCCCAGTGGGTAAATTTTCTCTCATAATAGTTAGGGTAGTAGTGTCCATTGCCTTTACTACCTCACCTACCACCTTTGTTCCCCCTAATCGACTGTCAGCTGATATGGGTCAATTAACAGTATTGGGCCTACTACTCGAAGCCCTAAAGAAGTTGGACCTCCTTTGTCTCTCTACTTTTAAGGCCAACCGAATAGCCTCATCAAGTGTATTATAGCGCTACAGTTCAATAATACACGCTATTTCATATTTTAGACCTGAGATAAAACGTGCTACAATTTGTTCTGGAGGCTCAACGGACCCACACCTAATCATATGGGTCTCAAACTCCTGCACATAATCATCCACTGTTTTGCCTCCCTGCCTCAATGTTTGCAATCGCATAAATAGCTCCTGTTTGTATTGCTCAGGAATGAACCTTTTCCTCAGTAATCTTTTCATGTCCCTCCAGGTCTAAACCTCAGCCTCTCCATCCCGACGCTTGCTGATAATCAGATTCTTCCACCAGAGTGCAGCGTACCCTACAAACTCAACAGCAGCCAATTTAACCCTTGTACTGTCATTGATCTCATAACATTCAAAGAGACCTTCGACCTTGTCCTCCTAGTCTAAGTATTCATCTGCTGATCCCTTGCCATCATAGGATGGCATCTGTAGTTTCACATATTCTAAACCCTGAGGTGGCCTGAAACCCCTATTCTGATTTAGGTTTGCCCCAAAATTATCATCCCTTTCTTCCTTGTATGGAAGATGCTCCTCACCCATCCTTCTATTCAAATTCCCATCTCCCATTACTCTATCTTGATGAGGATTTTGTGGAGGTACTCGAGGTGGTGCCGGCTGGTTTACCACTGGTGGTTGTGGTAATGTCATTTCGTCAACTCTAGTTGCTAGTGTAGCAACTATGGTAGTAAGATCCTGGAGTTGTTCTTCTAAAGTTCTCCTACCTGCCACATTACGACCCTGACCTCCACCAACTGACTATTGGCTTCATCACCAATTCCCCCATTCACACTGTCATTCGACATAGTTGTAGACTCCCGTATACTGATCCTTAAAACAATTTAAATCAAGGGCACACACTCCACTACTACACTCCCCTTAACTCCACACAATAGTAACTACAAAAAAGACAAACAAACAAACCCACTTAACTTTACAATTATGTTACTGCAACTCACGTGTAGTACTCTTCTCCACAACACGTCACAACAACACGGTGTAACAAATTTAACTTCCATAAGCCACTCCCACGGCAACACACAAGTGACAACAACAATAAATTTGAGTCACTTCCACGGCAACAACACAAGTGGCAATAATAACAAATATGCTTCCACTTTCCATGGCAAGGATGACAACAAAAACAAATATGTTACTTTCCATAAATGTATTCCAAATTCCACAATAGGCAGCAACTTCAATTTGAAATTCAAACCACTTCACTAATTGCAAGCCTTCTTCAATTTGTAAGCAATGAATTCAAATTCAAATAGCACTCATTAACTCCCACAACTTAATGGCATGTGTTTGAATTCAAATAGATTCCTTACTAATCAAAAATCAATGCAAATTTGTAAATTAAACTTCTCTAATTCACAATTACACAATGGAAGTCACAACAACAACCTATACATCCTCCTTCACGCCACAACAAGTCATGACAAGGATTGGTGAGTTTTCAAGTTCAAAAGTTGTTGAATTAAACAACACTTCAATGCTTCTGCCCTTCCACGAAAATTATTGATCATAAGATGATACAACAACCTTCCCCATCCAACTCCAACAAGTAGCAAATCAAAATTCAAACCAAGGTAATTTCGCAAGCTCAAAACCATAAAACAACACAATTTGCGGTTCCAATTGATCAACCCTAATTGAGATGAATTTTCATGAAATCAAATACGATCAATCCCTTCACTAAACATGTGCTCTGATACCAAAAAGATGATGTGCCTAAACCCACTTGGAAGCACAATAAAAAAGACTCAAGAAAACAATCTCAAGTCTCATACAAAACCGATCCACCAAGGAAGCAATTCACGTGACACCTTTAAAGATTTTGATGGAAAATGTTGTTCAAATGATTTAATTGTATTCTCTATTGGTAACATTAACCAAGTAACCACAATAAGGATTGAAATATCACGTGGAAATTAGATCAAAAGAAAGCAATAAACCAATGAACAATTGTCTTGTTATGATTGATTTTTCTTTTAGTTATTGAGTTCAATATCATTTTAGTGATTGGCATGAATTGAATTGTTCGAAGAGGATATATCACGGTTTTGTGTTTTTCTTATTCATCCATTTCATGTGAAGTTCACTTAGTCTTATTGTTGTTTAGTGAAATTGATCATTAGTGGAAGTTGATTGCAACTTTGAACCATTGGATTCCATCAAATTTCCATTAGGGTCGCGCAATTTCCTAGTCAATTGGACCGGTTTGATTGTGACTTGAGGATTGTTTTCTTTGAGTCATTTGATTGTGCTTGAACTTGGTTTTGAGCACATCAGACTTACTAGTTGAACTATGAGTAGACCTATTGTAAGTGAACTCAACAATAGGAAGACACAAGTCCCAATCAATAAGATTCTTGCCAACCGTTGCTCTGAGTAGATTCCCAAGCGTGCGGTTGACAACTTCTATTTATCCGTCTGTTTGTAGAAGGCAAGAGGTAATGTACATAACCTTAGTACCTAGTCTTTTCCATAATGTCTTCCAAAAGAAACTAAGAAACTTAGTGTCTCTGTCTAACACTATGCTGTGTGTGACTCCATGTAATTTGACAATTTTCTACACAAAAATGTTAGCAATAAAAAGGGCATTATCTATTTTGTGACAAGGTACAAAATGTGACATTTTACTGAACCTATCAACAACCACCATAATAGAGTCTTTTCCCCTTTGTGTTCTGGGTAATCCCAATACAAAATCCATACCGATATCAGTCCAGGGTTTATCTAATATAGGCAAAGGCATGTACTCACCCTATACACCTTTCTTCCCTTTAACTCTCTTATAAATACCACATCTTTCTGATACCCTATGGACATCCTTTATCATACCCTTCCAATAGAAATTCCCCCTCAATATGGCTAGAGTTCTCTTCTTACCAAAATGTCCAAATAATCCACCTACATGTGCTTCCCTCACCAATAACTCCCTTATAGATCTAAAAGGAATATATATTTTTCCTGATTTATACAGAAACCCCTCAATCACGTAATAGCCATCATACATCTTGCCCCCATAACACCTCTCCATAATAGTGTTGAATTCCTCATCACATATATATTGTTCTTTCAATAATTCAAAACTTAACAGTTTTGACTGAAGAGAAGTGATAAGTACATATCGTCATGATAAAGCCTCAGCAACAATATTCTGATTACCCTTCTTGTACTTTGTCACATAAGCAAAACCCTCTAGAAACTCCACCCACTTAGCTTGGTGCTTAGATAAATTCTGCTGCCCGCTGAAATGTTTCAAAGATTCATGATCTGTATAAATAATAAACTCTCTTAGGAGGAGATAATGCTACCACGTCATGAGAGCCCTCACTAAGGAATAAAATTCCTTATGATATATAGAATAGTTTAAAGTTGCACCACTCAACTTCTTACTAAAATATGCAATGGGTCACTTTTCCTGCATTAGTATAGCACCAATTTCTATCCCAGAAGCATCACATTCTAACTCAAAAACTTTGTCAAAATCAGGTAAAGCCAATAATGGAGCACAAGTGAGTTTTTCTTTTATCTCTTCAAAACTCCTCTAAGCCCTTTCACTCCAGATAAAAGGTAAATTCTTTTTAGTCAGTTCTATGAGAGGACTGACAATGCCACTGAAATTATAGACAAAGCGTCTATAAAAGGATGCAAGTCCATGAAAACTTCTTACCTCATTAACTGAGCTAAGTGTTGGCTATTCCTTGATTGCCCTCACTTTCTCCTCATCTACCCTAACACCTAAACTAGATACAACAAAACCCAAAAATGTTACCTCAGTTTAGTAAAAAGAACACTTCTGGATATTTGCAAATAGTCGTTGTGTCCTCAATACTGAGAATACTGCCCGAAGATGCTCTACATGTTGTTTTAGGTTTTTGCTGTAGATTAGAATATCATTAAAATAAACAACAATAAATTTTCCTAGAAATTCTTTCAGTACATGATTCATCAACCTCATAAATGTACTAGGAGCATTACTCAAACCAAAGGGCATAACCAACCACTCATACAGTCCATGACGTGTTTTAAAAGAGGTTATCCATTTGTCCCCCCTCTCATCTGAATTTGGTGATATCCACTTTTAAGATCTACTTTGGAGAAGACCTGTGAACCACGTAGCTCATCTAACATATCATCAAGTCTACGAAAAGGATACCTGTATTTGATGGTGATTTTGTTGATGGCTTTGCTATCGATGCAAATTCTCCAAGTACTATCCTTATTAGGAACAAGTAGGGTGAGAACAACATATGGGCTGAGACTCTCTCTAACAAACCCCCGTTCAACCAACTCATCTACCTAGCACTTCAATTCCCTAGCCTCCTCGGGATTCATGCGATATGCAGGTCGATTTGGTAATACTGAACCGGGCATAAGATCAATAGCATGCTCTAGCCCTCTCAATGGTGGTAATCATGTTAGCAAATCATCTGGAAAAATGTCAGTATATTCATTCAATACTTGAGAAACTACTGAAGGTAGAGACTATAGTTCCTGCACCCCTAGTGTACATCTCAACTGAGTAAGTATACTAGAGTCTCTTTTGTAATTATCCTCTCCATTCCACCCTGTCTCATTAATAATAGCTTCTTTTCCTCAAAATCATTACACTGTATTGAAGCCCTTTTAACCTCTAATGGCCAACTGATCTGTTGCCGAACCTTTTAGACCTTTGAAGGTGACATCGGATTCAGAATAACGTGTTTGCCTTCCTTCTGGAACATATAAGTATTCTTGAAGCCATCTTGCAAGACCCTCCTATCATATAACTAAGGCCTGCCAAACATTATATGGGATGCACACATAGGCAAGATATTACACTCAATCTCATCACGATATTTATCCCCTACACTAAATGGTACCTTAGCTCTTTGGGTTACATGCAAACTTCCCTGATCACTAAGCCAATGCAAATTATATGGTTTAGGATGCGGAATAGTAGTAAGCCTTAACTTCAATACTAACGATGCAACTACTAAATTAGTATAATTACCACCATCAACTATAAAGACACACAAATTTTCTTATATCCTACAAGAAGTATGGAACAAGTTTTCCCTTTGTTCTTCATCCTTATTAGCAAATGTAGTCAACGTTTGGCACAACACATTAGCATATTGAAATATCTAGACATTGTTGTATTTAAATTCAACACCACAATAATAATCTTCACACCTTCCACGGCTCAAGTACACAACCACTTTACAATACCTCAAGTGCAACACACTCACACCACCACTTACACAATACACACATGATGTACTAAATTCAAACAATAACAACAACAACACTCACGGTGCAACACCTCCTTCTCACCACACACAACACAAACTTCATCAATTCACTACTCTTCCTCACGGCATGTTCAAGGACAACACATTGGAAATTCTTCACTTTGAACACAATTTCAAACCGCAACTTATACAAAAGGTAACAATTTAAATTTGAAAATCAAACCACTTCACTAATTGCAACCCTTCCACAATTGTTAAGTAATTTTCAAATTCAAACAAACACACATTAACTCCTTCAATCTTAATGTTTGTTTTGAAAATCAAATAATTTCCATTCTTCCACACTACTCAAATCCTGAAATTGCAAATTGTTCTCCCCAATTCCGAATTCACAAAGGTCACACTTCTCTTTTCACCATAAAACATTGTATTTCCAATTCCACAATCAAACATTAGGACAAAAAATTCCTACTCCCCTTCCTTTCATGGAAAATTCAATAACAAAGAAGCTACAATAAGATATCCACTTTGCCACACACAACACTACAACACACAACAAGAATTTCAAAACAACACTCTTTTAGGCTTCAAATTTCACTTCCCTCAAATGATGACAATGATGATTTCCCTCAAACCAATCATGGTCAACTTAAGGAGACAAAGAATATGGTAAGTACTCTACGTCCAAAACAATTAATAAGAAGGAAATCACTTCAACAACACAATTGAATAATTCAATTCTTCAATAAACAATTTCAGATCAAGGTGATAAGAACCCTAAATTTCCGAATTCCAAATTGCAAATCCCCCCTCTTAAACCTCAAGCTCTGATACCAAAAGATGATGTGCCTAAATGGGATTTTAAACATAATCAAATGGAGTAAAATTCCAACCCTAAATGCAATCCCTAATTTCGGTTCAACAATTGAAGAATTTGCATGATTCCAAAGGGTGTAAGTGGATTCAGAATCAACAAACAATGAACTAATCCAACAGAAAGAATCAAATCCCTTAATATATACTAATCAAGCTTGAATTATCACGTGAAATTAAAGAATAATCAGCAAAGATAATATCGTGATTTCCCTTTATAGAACAAGGCAATCCACGTGAACAAGGATAAGCAAATGTTGATGAATAACACTATGATAAGTAACTCAACAAACTCAATATTTTGACATAAAAACTTAACCAAATCTGACCAAGAACTATCTCAATTCAACCCTAGATATTACATACTAGAGAAAAAAAAAAATCACAGCAAAATGAAATTGATATTACTCATAATTTCAAGTGTTGCACTGGCCATAATTTCAACTCTTGGGATTGAAATTGATAAGAGTCTAATGACAATTAGGAAGAACCCTAATCCTCACGAAAAGTGTTTGTCTAATTCTAAAAAAAATGGCCTCCTCAAACCTTACTTTAAGCAAGTATTTATACTTGCTCCCTTTAGGGTTAGAAAATCCACAAAATTACAACTATGCCACTTTTAGGGTGGCCGGTCCTAAATGAAAATTACAATAAAAATGAAAGTATCCCAAAAGAAAATACAACATAAAATTTTCCACGCAAATGACAAATATATAAAAGAAATTGGTCTTCAAGATGCCGATCTTTAGGGTACTTTCAAATTGAACCCCGATGAGAATCCTAACTCGCTCAAAAGTATAGGTGATTTGGCACCCTGTAAGACTGATAGTGAGCCTGCTGGAATGCACTACAATTATAATGTAGGAATGAAGAAAATAAATTAGCTTCCTCAAGATTAGGTTTCTCATGTACGATTCTCAAAACTAAGTTATGTAGACCCTTAGCTCGAGCCTTGGTGATAGGTCCTGTAGGAGTCTGATTCCTATCATTTTTTTTTCGTTATTTTTCTGTTGTTATTTTCCATACTCATATCTAGAAAATTCATATATATATATATATATAACAATCTTATTCGATCACAAAAATCCTATGGAGATCGACGGTATCTAGGTTTAGTTAGTCTTTGCACATTCAATTGTTGTTCAATTCATAGTTCATCTTGAAAAAAAAAAAATCAATTTAGATGCAAATGAAAAATCAAGAACCAAAATCTTCTAAAAGATAGAATTCTAGTTTTGGCAAGTTACAATTCAATTGCCAAATTCACTTTCCAATTCCAACCGCAATCCATATCTTGTTTTTCTAAATCTTGTATCCAAAATTACATTCCATAATTCTTGTAGATTTGGTGAAAATTTGTTTATCCATTGAATTTCTTGTTAAGGAATTATTTTGATTTGTTTCGAAATTAGTAGTAAATAACTTGCTCATATTTATTAGAAATTCATACTTGATCTTTCTTGCACTGTGACTTGGAACTAATTAGTGATCATTAGGTGTTAACTTAGTGATTTGTGTTTAGGAGTTCTAATTTGAGTTCCTAGCAAAAGAATTATAAAAGTGGGTTATGAGGACATATTCTGTGAGAGATATACACAAATGGAATTGTAAGCATATTAATTGTGAGCAATATATGAGTGGGTGTAAGGAACATACATAATTATTTTGTTTTACTTGTGATCTTACTTTGTTGAAAACTTTAGAATTATGTCGGGACAGAGCACTAATGGGGAAGAGAGTAGAGTGATGTTTGAGGAGTTGCTGGGGGAGATGAAGAGAATCTTAACGGGTAAGCTTGAAAAAATCTATGAAAAAATGGATAGAAGTAGGGAACCGTCTAATAGTACCACTATCAAGGGAGGAGTAAGTAAACCAAATAGGGGAGGAGTTAGAATAGAAGAAGGAGAGGAGTCTGATTTTAGAGATTACCAACACTTGAGGGATATGGGGAGTATCTAAAGGCATGATAGTAATTTGGGGAGTATTAATTTGAAAATCCCAACATTTCAGGGAAAAAATGATCTAAAGTTGTATTTAGAGTGGAAGAGAAAAATGGATCATGTGTTTGAATGTCAAAACTACACTGAGTAGAAAAAATAAAATTGGCTGCAATAGAGTTTTTAGATTACATTAGTGTATGGTGGGATCAGTTAGTGCTTAATACTCAAGTATGGAGAGTGACCTGTTAGCAGTTGAGAGGAGATGAAAACTATTATGCATAAGTGTTTCATTCCTAGTCACTACTATAGAGATTTACCTAGGAAATTCCAGGAGTTGACTCAGGGAAATAAAAGTGTTACAAAGAGTTGGAGATGGCCTTGATTAGGGCTAGAATCGAGGAAGATGATGAAGCCACTATAGCTAGATTCATCAATGGGTTAAATAAGGAAATAGCTGATGTAGTAAATCTACACCATTATTTAGATATGGAAGAACTGCTGCACAAAGCTATTAAAGTAGAGCGGCAATTAAAATATAGGAGTGAGTAGAGGACTGGTTTGGCTTCTAAATCTCCATAGAAGTCTACTTAGAAGAGAAACTCCACCGATTCAAAGCCTAAGGAGGACGTGAGGGCTAAGAATCTAATTGCTGCACTAAAGGAAAGACTGAC
This sequence comes from Laguncularia racemosa, assembly GCA_037954665.1. Taxonomy (NCBI): domain Eukaryota; kingdom Viridiplantae; phylum Streptophyta; class Magnoliopsida; order Myrtales; family Combretaceae; genus Laguncularia; species Laguncularia racemosa. The sequence continues at coordinate 38,840 of JBBMOL010000696.1, forward strand.
ACTAAAACCCCTTTTAGGACTAGAGATATCAAATGTTTTAGGTGTTAGGGATTTGGGCACATTGCATCCCAATGTCCAAATCAGAGAGCCATGATTATCAATGATAGTGGGGATGTAGAGAATGATGAGGATCAGCTAGCATGAAAAAAGGAAGGAGTTAAAATTCCATGATCCATTGCATGGCATGGGAGGCCCGATGACCTGAGCTAGAGCTAAAAGAATGAACAAAGCTCTACAAGGACTAGTCATGGACTTGCAAGCTAGGGAATCAAGCTACACTGAAGGAGCACATACATATGTCAACTTAATTCACATGACCATGGAAGGATGAAATAATTTAGGGACATTTAATATTTGTGTGGACCACTACACTAGAGGATACATTCAGTTTTGTTAATGTCTATTTTTATTTATTGGTTTGTTATTTATGTTATTTAGTTTCTTACTTGGTGACATAAGGATGGAATAGGCAACTTAGGATTTTTAGTATTTATTTTGGTTTGTAATTTATATTATTTAGTTGCCTACTCGGTTACATGAGGATAAGGTAACAAACAGATTAGGCAACTTAGGATTTCCATGTTGTGTTAGGTTTTTACTTATTGTATTTGTGTGCTATATATACCATGCAAGGGGGCCGGCCAAGGACAACTTTGATATATGAAAATACATCTTTTTCGTGAGATATAAAATACCTCTTTTTTTTCTTTTGTAAAAGAACTTTTCCATAGGATTTTTAATCGAATTACTAGGAATAACTTTTGACAACTTAGGTTACAGTCAACGGGTTTGATTGGGGTTTAGTTACGCATCGCTTATTCAAGACGATCTTCGAGCTAATTAAAAACAATTAGCATCGTTGGGGTTCTAGGTTTAACATACCTAGGGTTACACACATCATCTGGTATAAGAGCTTTTGCTTTTTAAATAAAGTAAATTCTACCCTTTTCTTTAATTTGTCTGTTGTTTTTTTCCATAGTCGTCTATTGTTCTTTTCCATATTCATCTATTGTTTTTTTTCATATTAATATCTGGAAAAAAATTTTGTTGTTCTTTTCCATATTCGTCTGTTATTTTTTTTCATATTCATATCTGAAAAAAAAATTCGTATAAAAAAAAATTCTGTTCTTTTCCATATTCATAGACAGAAGTCATATATATATAAAAAAAAAAAATTCATACTTGTTCGGTCATTACAATCCATTAGAGCCGACGATATTTAGGTTTTCTTGAACAATCAATTGTGTTCAATTCATAGCTTATCTACAAAAAAAAAAAAAATCAAATTCGGATGTAAAAGAGAGAATCAAGAACCAAAATTTTTTTTAAAAAAAAAGGGAATTCGACCTTGAAAGAATTACAGTTGCTGAAATCACAAGATAGCTTCTTGAATTGTCAATTACATAATTGGTTGAGTCAATTCACTTTCCATATCAATTGTTTTCAATTCCAACCATGATAGATGCTTTGTGATTTCTAAATTGTGAATTTGAAAATTACATTCCATAATCATTCATTGTGTTTCGATGCAAATTATATCCTTTTGTGTTTGATTACATATCTATTTAGTGGTGAATCTTTTCCATATTAATTAGATATTCTAGTTATTCTTCCTTCATTCACGTGACTTAGGCCAATAGTAATCATTAGTATTGACTTAGTAATTTGAGTTTAGGAGTTCCAAATTGAGTTCCTAGCAAAAGAATTACAAAATGTAGGTGGTGAGATCATATTTTGTGAGAAATATACATGAGTGGAATTGTGAGTATATCATTTGTGAGCAATACATGAGTGAGTGTTTAGAACATACTTATATATTTTTTGTAATTATGATCATAACTTGCTGCAAATTATTAGAATTATGTCAGGACAGAACACTAATGGAGGAGAAAGTTGGGTGATGTTTGAGGAATTAATGGGGGAGATCAAGAGGATCCTAATGGGTGAACTAGAATAGATCCATGATAGGATGGATAAGATGGAAAGGAGTAGGGAACCGTCTAACGGTACCACTGTCAAGCGAGGAGAAGGTAGACATAATAGGGGAGGAGTTATGATAGATGTAGAAGAGGAATCTGATTTTGGAGATTACCAACACGTAAGGGATAGGGGAAATATCCAGTGGCATGATTGATGGGAATCAAAATCCGACAAGACCTATCATTAGGACAAAAATTGAAGGATTTCAAATCTTGGCAATGAGGGCCCATTTCAAGCAGATCAACCTCGGAATAAATTATTATCTAACCTCTTTTATCTTATTCATGAATTGTATATTCCAACAGGTATGCTTATTTGGTTTCACAAGGCGATGGATAAACTCACTAAGACTCAGCTTGTGGGTTATCTATGGACCGACCTGAACCGGCGATGAGTTGAACCGACGGATTCCATCATGAAGCTAGCCTGCCGAAGATTATTTTCTTTACTTGTACTTTATGTTTGAACCATTTATTTTGTAAGCTTTATGGGACATTTTATTTGGTTGTAATTTTGCCTTTAGGACCGGCCACCTTATAGTGGCATAGTTGTGATTTTCTTGTCATTTTAACCCTAAAGGGTGCAAGTATAAATACTTGCAAATTAGGGTTTTTGAGGAGCTTTTTGATATTGGAGAAAAAACACCCCTTTTGCCGTGAGAGAGAGTGCCTCTTTCAAGCAATTGCTCTTATCAATTTCCTTAGTGAAATTGTGGCGAGTAGGCTTGGATTTGTTGTGTGTTATATCAACAAATTACAAGTTGATCCTAATTCCAAACTAGTGAGTCATATCTGGTGAGGATTTAGTTATTTTATGTACTTTTGTTCTTATGAAATTAGGGTTCTAATTTCGAAATTTGAAAGCACCTTTGAATTGAATTTGAATACCATTTCGTTTTCCGTTCTAGCAATCGTCATTTGATATATTGTAATTCATCACAATTTCGGAATTTCTTTTGGAATTTGAGGCTTTCCTTTGTTTGTGGCGTGGATGATCATTGACAATTCATCCCTTTTTAGTTGATTGTGCTTGACCCCCCTTTAGGCACATCATAATTTGGTATCAGAGCTTAAGGTTAAGAGGAGGGATTGTTGAATTTGAGATTTTTGATCCTTATATTGTTATCTTCCTATTGCCGTGAGTTGCTTATGGTTAAGAGGAGGAATTGTTGCAATTAGGATTGTCCTTTGTTTCCATCTTGCCGTAAGTTAATTGAAGGTATATGAGAAGGGTTTTGTTGATTGAAGTTTTGGGAATTGAAAGTTTTTGGTATTACCTTTGTGAACCGAATTGCAAGGGAGTGGAAATTCGGATCAAGTGAATGTATTTTTTTGTTGTTGTTACCTTGATGTTTACGTGATTGATCCTTGTTGAAATTGAGGATTAATTGAGTTGTTTGTATTGGTACTAATTGGCGTGAGTATCTTACTTGGGAAGTTGAAACTTGTTGTTGTAGAAGTGGACATCTTGTTGTAATTTTTTGTCTTGACTTCACCGTGAAGGAGAGGAAGGTAGTGCAATTTCGGAAGTGCAAATTGTGTAGGAAGGGAATTGTGTTTGTTTTTGCATTGTTGAATTCAGAATTGTGGAGGATATTTGCAATTTTCCAGATTTGATTAGTGTGTAAGAAAGGAAGTTATTTGATTTCAAAACAAGCATTAAGAGTGAAGGAGTTAATTGTGCTTGTTTGAATTTGAAAATTTGCATCTTACCAAATGTGGAGGAGTTGCAATTAGTAAAGTGAATTGATTTTCAAATTTAAATGCTGCCTTCTTATGTTTATTTCGGTTGAAGAATGTTATACAAGTGGAGAAATGCACCGTGATTGAGTAGGAGCATATATGGTGTTGTGTTGTGCAAATTGGAAGTGAAAGTGTATAATTTCCAGATTTGAATTGTGTGGAAGAAAAGGAAACAATTTGAATTGAAACACATCCATTTACTTCAAGTAGTTAAGAGTGGTATTGATTATATTTCATTTGAATTTGAAATTGATTCTTACCATTTGTGGCAAAGTTGCATTAAGGTTGTCACTTGTGAATTTGTTGCCGTGTATGTATGTAAGTTGCGGTGGAAGTGGAGTGTATTGTTGTTGTTTCCATTTCTTGTTGTTGTCGCCATTTAAAGAAGCATTTTAGTTAGTTTTTGTTGTTGTTATCGTGGAAGTGAAGGGTTGCAACATATTATTGTGGCGTGAATTTAGTGTGTTGTGTGTGTAGTGTGCAAGTGGCGGAGTGAGTTGGTTTTGGCGTGAATTGTTTTGTGAAGTAAGTGTGCTACAATTACTAGACATTACATTAGTACATCAAATAGATTGCATCCACAAAAATGTCTATTAATAGCGTGAATGGAGGAAGGAGTGATGTAGCATATAGTCGAGTTGGTGGAGGTCAGAGTCCTAATGTTGCAGGTGGGAGGACCTTAGATGAACAACTTCGGGACCTTAGAAAACTTGTTACCACATTAGCAACAAGGATTGATAGGATGACATTGCCACCACCACCAGTAGTACACCTTCAGGAGCCACCTAGAGTACAGGGAGATTATCATGCTCTTAGAGAAGATAGAGATGATAATTTTGGGCTTAAACCATTCCCAAAAATGGAATTTAAACCACCTAGAGGCTCAGAGTGTGTAGAGCTACAAATGCCTTCACTTGATGATAAGGGTTCCACAGATGAAAGATGTCAAACACCATTGTGCCAACCTTTAGAGGTTTCAGAGGATAATGATCAGTTGGGTCAACCATTAGAAAACCTGGGGATCAACATCATATAGATGAGTCAGAAAAAGAGGAAACAAACTTGATGGAATGGGTTGAGATAGAGGAAACATCAGTAGATAATGAGTCCTTGTTTTTGTTACAGAAGAAATACATCCAAGAAATGGAGGAAAGAAAACAATCATCTACTATAGTATTTCAGATATTGGGATTCTGTAGAGATACTCCTTCAGATGGATTGCTTTTGGAAGACGGAGTCACTGTTGCATTTGAGCTACAAGATTTGAGGTCAAATCTTTTTGAGGTCCAAGGAGATGATGGGAATCAAAATCCGATAAGACCTATCATTAGGACAAAAATTGAAGGATTTCAAATCTTGGCAATGAGGGCCCATTTCAAGCAGATCAACCTCGGAATAAATTATTATCTAACCTCTTTTATCTTATTCATGAATTGTATATTCCAACAGGTATGCTTATTTGGTTTCACAAGGCGATGGATAAACTCACTAAGACTCAGCTTGTGGGTTATCTATGGACCGACCTGAACCGGCGATGAGTTGAACCGACGGATTCCATCATGAAGCTAGCCTGCCGAAGATTATTTTCTTTACTTGTACTTTATGTTTGAACCATTTATTTTGTAAGCTTTATGGGACATTTTATTTGGTTGTAATTTTGCCTTTAGGACCGGCCACCTTATAGTGGCATAGTTGTGATTTTCTTGTCATTTTAACCCTAAAGGGTGCAAGTATAAATACTTGCAAATTAGGGTTTTTGAGGAGCTTTTTTATATTGGAGAAAAAACACCCCTTTTGCCGTGAGAGAGAGTGCCTCTTTCAAGAAATTGCTCTTATCAATTTCCTTAGTGAAATTGTGGCGAGTAGGCTTGGATTTGTTGTGTGTTATATTAACAAATTACAAGTTGATCTTAATTCCAAACTAGTGAGTCATATCTGGCGAGGATTTAGTTATTTTATGTACTTTTGTTCTTATGAAATTAGGGTTCTAATTTCGAAATTTGAAAGCACCTTTGAATTGAATTTGAATACCATTTCGTTTTCCGTTCTAGCAATCGTCATTTGATATATTGTAATTCATCACAATTTCGGAATTTCTTTTGGAATTTGAGGCTTTCCTTTGTTTGTGGCGTGGATGATCATTGACAATTCATCCCTTTTTAGTTGATTGTGCTTGACCCCCCTTTAGGCACATCAATGATAGTAATTTAAGGAGTATTAAGTTGAAAATCCCAACTTTTCAAGGAAAGAATTATCCGGAATTGTATTTAGAATGGGAGAGGAAGATGGATCATATCTTTGAATATCACAACTACACTGAGGAGAAAAAGACAAAATTAGCTATAGCAAAGTTTTCAAATTATGCCAGTGTAAGGTGGGATTTGTTGGTGCGTAATAGGTGCAAGTATAGAAAGCAACCTATTAGCACTTGGGAGGAGATGAAAACGATCATGCAGAAGTGTTTTATTCCTAGTCACTATCATAGGAACTTACTTAGGAAAGTCCAAGGGTTGACTTAGGGGAATAATAGTGTAGAGGATTATTACAAAGAGTTGGAGATGGCCATGATTAGGGCGAGAATTGAGGAGGATGATGAGACCACTATGGCTAGATTCATCAATAGATTGAATCGGGAGATAGCTGATGTAGTAGATTTTCACCATTACTTAGATATGGAAGAGTTACTGCATAGAGCTATTAAAGTAAAGCAACAACTAAAATGCAAGAGTAAGTAAAGGACTGGCTTGACTTCCAAAACTCAATGGAAATCCTCGTAGAAGAGAAACTCTACCAATTTAAAGCCTAAGGAGGACATGAGGGCTAAGAATCCAGTTATTGCACCCAAGGGAAAGACTGACACTAAACCCCCCTCCAGGATGAGAGATATCAAATGTTTTAGGTGTCAAGGATTTAGGTATATTGCATCCCAATGTCCAAATTAGAGGGCTATGATTATTAGTGATAGTGGGGATGTAGAGAGTGTCAGCTTTGAGGATGAGGAGGAGTCACCATCATAGGAGTATGAGGATGTTGACTTAAAGGGACCCGTGAGTGGCAAGTTATATGTTACGAGAAGAGTGCTTAGTGTACAACCCTAGTAGGATGGTGAGGGGATCCAATGTGAACATATTTTTCATACACGATATCATGTGTAGGGTAGAGTATGTAGCTTGATAATTGATAGTGGCAGCTGCACTAATGTTGCCAGTACTTTGTTAGTAGAAAAGATGCAATTGAAAGTAGTGAAGCATCCTAGACCATATTGATTGTAGTGGTTAAGTGATTATGTGGAGGTTAAGGAGACTAAGTAGGTACTTATAGCCTACTCTATAGGGAGCTACAAAGACAAGGTTATGTGTGATGTGGTACCTATGCAAGCTAACTGATACGAACCACGCCAGCCCGTGATGAAACCCAATACCAATACATTCGGAAAATTCGTTGCCTAAGACGCCCAAACACCTAAAGTGGAAACCGCGACCCGTTGTCTATAAGCGAGACAAGAACCTTGGTATAAAAGTGAAGACGCCACAATCGGGATGGAAGACCGATTGATAAGTCGGGATGAACGCCACGGAAATCAATTCGATAAGTTCAGTTTAGTTCTTGAAGAACCAAGAAAGGTGCCTCTCAAAAGTGTTTAATGTTCAAAGATGTCTAATCTCTGTTGTTCTAAACCCTAGGAGCTTTTATACTAGGGTTACAATTCGTGTAAAAACAAGTCCAAAACGACATAGTTTAGTTAAGTGACATAAAAACGCAAAACAGAACAAGCTGGCCGATAGGGGATACACGACCTGTGTACACGCCCGTGTACTTTTCTGTGCAACTTCTGGCAACATACACGCCTGTGTACTTTGACCATGTATCTTTCTGTGCAACTTCTGGCAACATACACACCCGTGTACTTTAGCCGTGTATCTTTCTGTGGATTTACTTGACTCCATACACGACCATGCCTTTTAACCGTGTATCTAGCCGTGTATGATTCTGTGCAATCTTGAGAGTCCTACACGGCCGTGCCTTGAAAGTACACGCCCTCTTCAACCCATGTCCGGTGTGACTTGTATAAGAGCAAGGGTCTTCCCATGGTTGTTCCAATCCGTTCCAACTTCATGATTGACCCAATCCTTCTTGGCTTCATGGACATCCTTTATCAACCCGTTAAGTGCTTCCTTGAGTCGTTTCACTCGACTTCTTGTGATCGGTCCAGGCGGCACTTCAAGAGGATCCACATTCCTTCTTCCAGCTTGACTCTCATCATGGATCTCATCATTCCCCTCCTCTTGAAAAGGATTTGTCCACAAATCATCACCTACATCAAAAGGACTCAGATCAGTAACATTAAATGTAGCACTTACTTGATACTCACCAGGCAAATCTATCTTGTATGCATTGTCGTTGATGCGCTCAAGAACTTGAAATGTTCCATCGCCTCTAGGAAGTAGTTTAGATCGACGCTGCACGGGAAACCGCTCTTTGCACATGTGAACCCAAACCCAATCTCCAGGTTCAAAAACAGCTTGTCGATGACCCTTGTTGGCTTGTTTCACATACTGCTTTGTTCGTCGTTCAATGTTCAGCCTTGCCTTCTCATGGATCTGTTGAACAAACTCGGCCTTCTTCTTGCCATCTAAATTAACATACTCAGAAATAGGCAAAGGTGATAAATCCAAAGGAGTTAGTGGATTAAAACCATACACAATTTCAAAAGAAGAAAATTTAGTAGCAGAATGTTCTATACGGTTATAGGCAAATTCAACATATGGCAAACAATCCTCCCAACTTTTAATATTCTTTTTAATTACAGCCCTCAACAAAGTAGATAAAGTTCGATTCACTACCTCAGTTTGACCATCAGTCTGTGGATGACAAGTAGTAGAAAACAATAACTTAGTTCCTAACTTAGCCCACAAAATCTTCCAAAAGTAGCTTAAGAACTTAGCATCCCTATCTAATACAATTGTTCTAGGCATACCATGCAACCACACAACTTCCCTAAAGAATAAATTAGCAATATTACAAGCATCATCCGTTTTATGACAAGGAATGAAATGTGCCATTTTAGAAAACCTATCAACAACTACAAAAACAGAATCCCGACCATGTCTAGACCTGGGTAATCCTAACACAAAATCCATAGAAATATCTACCCAAGGCTCATGAGGAATGGGAAGTGGGGTGTAAAGCCCTTGAGGTTGGACTCTAGATTTCGCTTGCTTACATGTGACACATCGCTCACAAATCCTCTCGACATCTCGTTTTATGTGAGGCCAATAGAAGTGTTCCTGCAATACCCCTAATGTTTTAGCTACTCCAAAGTGTCCCATTAAACCTCCTCCATGAGACTCCCTCACAAGTAATTCTCTTAGAGAACAAATTGGAATGCACAGCTTACTCTCCTAAACAAGAATCCGTCATGTTTATAAAATTTTCCATGCCCACTCTTCTCACATTGCACATACTCCTCACAAAAATCTCAATCAGCAGCATATAACTCCTTAATGTGCTCAAAACCAAGCAATCTAGAACTAAGAGTAGAGATAAGAGTATACCTTCTAGAAAGTGCATCAGCAACTACATTCTCTTTACCTTGCTTGTAGTGGATGACATATGGAAATGTTTCAATGAACTCCATCCAACGAGCATGCCTTTTGTTCAGCTTGTGTTGCCCTTCAAATACTTCAAGGATTCATGATCGGTATGGATCACGAACTCTTTTGGCTAAAGGTAGTGTTGCCACGTCTCTAGGGCTCGAACCAATGCATATAGCTCCTTATCGTAAGTAGGGTAATTCAAGGTTGCCCCACTTAGCTTCTCGCTAAAGAATGCAATCGATCTTCTCTCCTGCATAAGCATTGCCCCAATACCTAATCTTGAAGCATCACACTCAATTTCAAACGTTTTAGTAAAGTTAGGTAAAGAAAGTAATGGTGCCTAAGTCAACTTATTTTTAAGCGTCTGAAAGGCCTTCTCTTGTTGCTCTCCCCAGCTGAACCCCACGTTCTTCTTAATTACCTCAATAAGTGGTGCTGCAATGGTGCTGAAATCCTTCACAAACCTCCTGTAAAAGCTCGCTAGTCTATGGAAACTCTGCACATTACTTACATCGGTTGGACTAGGCCATTCTTGGATCGCACGAACCTTTTCTTCATCAACCTGTATTCCCTGCGCACTAACAACAAAACCAAGAAACACAAGTTTGTCTGTGCAAAAAGTGCACTTCTTGAGGTTAGCATATAATTGTTCCTTTCGAAGCACTTCTAAAACATCTCTCAAGTGTGACATATGATCTTCCAAACTTTTGCTATAAATAAGAATGTCATCAAAATAGATAACCACAAATTTTCCAATAAATGTCCTCAAAACATGGTTCATAAGTCTCATAAAAGTACTAGGTGCATTAGTTAACCCCAAAGGCATTACTAACCACTTATACAATCCATATTTTGTCTTAAATGCAGTTTTCCATTCATCACCTTCTTTCATTCTAATTTGGTGATATCCACTTTTCAGATCAATTTTAGAAAAGACACTAGACCCATGTAACTCATCTAACATATCATCTAAGCGAGGAATGGGATGACGATACTTTACCGTGATGTTGTTGATGGCGCGGCAGTCAACACACATTCTCCATGTCCCATCCTTCTTAGGCACCAAGATCACAGGCACTGCACATGGACTCATGCTTTCTCTCACGTACCCCTTCTCCATTAGTTCATCGACCTGCCTTTGGAGTTCCTTTGTCTCCTCCGGATTGCTCCTATAAGCTGGCTTGTTTGGAATCGATGCTCCGGGTACAAGGTCAATCTGGTGCTCAATACCACGAACAGGTGGTAATCCCTTTGGAATCTCCTCAGGAAAGACATCTTCAAAGTCCTGCACAAGAGACACAACCACACTAGGCAAAGAGTTAGACAATTCGTTAGTAGTCAAACATGTTTCTTTAAAAACCAGCAACAACATAGGTTGCCTCATCACTAACGCTCTCCTTACTATGCTCGCTCTTGCCACACAACTCTCCTTTTGCAAGGCTGCCCTCTCCATTTCACTCACCACCAAAGTTGATTTCCCTTCAACTTGGCCTCTCACACTCTTTCCAGCCTTCCTCTCCTTTTCCTTTCGATCTTGACTTTTATATTCCTTTTTCTTCTCATTGTCTTTTGCTCTCTCACTCTCACTTTACTTTTCACTCACCTTGTGTTTTGCAAATGACTATTGTAGCTGCAACTGATCCTCATACACTTGTTTAGGTGTTAAAGGTTTAAGATTAAAGCTCTTTCCTTGGTGAACAAACGTATACTTGTTAGAAAAGCCATCATGCACAACCTTCCTATCAAATTGCCATGGCCTCCCCAACATCACATGACATGCTTGCATTGGTACTACATTACATAACACCTCATCCTCATACCTACCAATGCGAAACCCAATCAAGGCTTGCTTACTCACCTTAGTCTCACCACTATCATTCAACCACTGCAATTTATACGGACTAGGGTGTCTAACAGTTTTGAGCCCCAGCCTCTCAACAATAAAATTACTCACTACATTGGTGCAACTTCCTCCATCAATGATCAAGCTACAAATGTGATCTCCTAGATAACATCTAGTATGAAATATATTCTCTCTTTGCACCTCCTCTTCTTCCTTCACCTACACATTCAGCGCTCGCTTCACTACTGCCACTGGCCTTCCCATTGCAGGCTCCTCATCATCACTAGCATCCTCTAATGGAGGCATATCCTCTTCTTCACTATCCCCTTCAGTCTCATACTCTCCATCATCATGCAAAACCATCACACGCCTATTTGGACATTGACTAGTAATATGGCCTCTACCTTGACATTTAAAACATCTAATGTCACGATTTCTAGAAGTAGAAGATTCAGGGTTACCTTGATTACCAGGAGTAGAACCCGCTTGCCTTAGCTCCCCTTTTGGTTTGGTGGGTAAAGGCTTTTCTTCTTTCTTCCATTGATTAGTCTTCCAAGTGGATGAACCATTACCCTGTTGCAACCGTGCATTACTACTACCTCTCCTCTTGTGCTGGTTCTCAACCTTCATAGCCATGTGGACCATATCCTCCAATTCTACATAATGCTGCAATTCAACAACATTTTGGATTTCTCTATTCAACCCAGCAAGAAATCTAGCCATTGTAGCCTCTCTATCCTCTTCTACATTCGCCCTAATCATAGTGACTTCCATCTCCTTAAAATACTCATCTACACTTCGGCTTCCCTGCCTCAGAGTTTGCAACTAGTTGTGCAATTCACGATAGTAATACGCAGGTACAAACCGCTTCTTCATCACTCTCTTCATCTCTTCCCAAGACTCAATAGGTGGCTCGCCACTCCTTCTCCTATTCAACATTAGTTGATCCCACCACACTATAGCATAATCCGAAAATTCAATGGCAGCAAGTTTCACCTTCTTTCTCCCACTATAGTTGTGACAATCAAACACCATCTCCACCTTTTTCTCCCACTCTAAGTACGCCTCGGGATCATTCTTCCCTTGGAACGGAGGAATCTTCATCTTTATGCTACTCAATTGATCATCCTCTCTATTCCTATCGCCTCTATCTTCCCATTCTCTAGTTCCTCTATTCCGACCACTATAACCTCTATAACTCCCAACAGAAGGCTCATACAAATCATCATCCGTCATTTCATCTCCACCCCTTGGTACTCTCTTAGAACGACTCTCCCTCTTACGCCCTTGGAATATGTTTGTGGATTGCTCTAGTCTTTGCTCTACCGTCTCATGAATTTGTTCCATTCCCTCCTGGAACATTCTCTTCATTTCTCCCCTCAATGCCTCAATTACTAACCTAGCATCAAACCTTCCCCTCTCACCTTCAGGAGAATGTTGTCTCGACATAGTTCCTGCAGAAAAGATTAGTACAACACAAATATATATATGATCAAACCTCACGATACACTCCCTTACGTGTTTTGCTCAAATGATGATATCACACAGTCACTCGTGTATTCTCACAAACAACGATGATATCACTCACCAATTTCCTCTTCTCAATTCTCTTGGAACTAACCCGAACTACACCAATTTCCTTCCGTAGAATTCAAAACCAACACTAGGGTTCATAAAATTTTCCTCTATTTTTCTATATGAATTTTTTTTTTGTCTCTTTTTTTTTTTTTTGGCTTTTGATCACGTTTCTCTTTTCTTTTCTTTTCCCTTCTTTTTTTGTCGTGATTTTTACTTTTTTTTTTTTTTTTTTACAATCGACTAGTAAATATACACTATCAAAAGACAATTAATATTGCAGAATTGAATGCTAACAATGGATATGAACGATTGGAGTTAGGGTTTTTGGTATTACCTTCCTCAACCAAACTTGATGTTTTGACAAACCTAAGCTCTGATACCAAACTGATACGAACCACGCCAACCCGTGATGAAACCCAATACCAATACGTTGGAATATTCATTGCTAAGACGCCCAAACACCTAAAGTGGAAATCGCGACCCGTTGTCTATAAGCGAGAACAAGAACCTTGGTATAAAAGTGAAGAGCCACAATCGGGATGGAAGACTGATTGATAAGTCGGGATGAACGCCACGGAAATCAATCCGATAAGTTCAGTTTAGTTCTTGAAGAACCAAGAGAGGTGCCTCTCAAAAGTGTTTAATGTTCAAAGATGTCTAATCTCTGTTGTTCTAAACCCTAGGAGCTTTTATACTAGGTTATAATTCGTGTAAAAACAAGTCCAAAACGACGTAGTTTAGTTAAGTGACATAAAAACGTGAAACAGAACAAGTGGCCGACAGGGGATACACGGCCTGTGTACACCCGTGTACTTTTCTGTGAAACTTCTGGCAACATACACGCCCGTGTACTTTGACTGTGTATCTTTCTATGCAACTTCTGGCAACATACACACCCGTGTACTTTAGCCGTGTATCTTTCTGTGAATTTACTTGACTCCATGCACGGCCGTGCCTTTTAACCGTGTATCTAGCCGTGTATGATTCTGTGCAATCTTGAGAGTCCTACATGGCCGTGCCTTGAAAGTACACGCCCTCTTCAACCTGTGTCCGGTGTGACTTGTATAAGGCAAGGGTTTCCCATGGTTGTTCCAATCCGTTCCAACTTCATGATTGACCCAATCCTTCTCGGCTTCATGGACATCCTTTATCAACCCGTTAAGTGCTTCCTTTAGTCGTTTCACTCGACTTCTTGTGATCAGTCCAGGCGGCACTTCAAGAGGATCCACTTTCCTTCTTCCAGCTTGACTCTCATCATGGATCTCATCACTAACCACATCTTGTTAGGGTGAACCTTGGCAGTTTGATAGGAAGGTTATATATGATGGGTACAAGAATTAATAATCTTTTGTTTTGAACAAAAGGAAGGTGGTTCTTACTCTATAGAAACCATGGGAAGCTTGCAAGGACCAAGTGAAAAATTGCCAAAGAAGTTAGAGCGAAATACGAAAGTGTACGAGAGCAGGGAGAGAAAAAAGAAAAGAGTGAGAGACAAACATTGGTGAGCTATGAGGGAAGAGAGTCTGAAATACTAACAGAAGCAAAAATTGTAAGAAAAAGTAAGTGTGAGAGTGCAATGTTAATGAGGAAATAACTACTTGTACTTATGTACAAGTATGTTTATTTTACTTATACTGACATTAATCTTTCGTTACCTAATATGGTGTTTCTTTTGACTTGTTTTAGGAACAGATGAGCTAGCTGTGGATGAGAGGAAATTGGATGCGATTCGAAAGTGGCCAATACCAGAGGGATGTGTCAAGACTGTGTTTCATCAGGAGAAAAGGTTTGGGTGCATTTGAGAAAAGAAAGATTTGCACCACAGTGAAAGCCTAAATTACATCCTAGAGGAGAGGGACTTTTCCAAGTCTTGGAACGCATCAGTTACAACACCTACAAGATTGATTTGTTGAGTCACTATGGTAATTTAAGCGCAATTGTAATGTTTCTGATCTTACTTTTTATAATGTAGGTGATTCGAGGACGAATCTTTTCGAGGAAGGAGGGAATGATGAGGATTGACTAGCATGAGAAAAGGAAGGAGCCAAAATTCCATGATCTATTACTTGGCATTGGAGGCCTGATGACCTGAGCTAAAGCTAAAAGAATGAACGAACCTCTAAAGGGACTAGTCATGGACTTGCAAGCCAGGGAATCAAGCTACACTGAAGGAGCACATACATATGTCAACTTGATCTACGTGACCATGGAAAGATGAAATAATTTAGGGACATTAAATATTTGCGTAGACCGCTACACTAGAGGATACATTTGATTTTGTTAATGTTTATTTTTATTTGTTGGTTTACTATTTATGTTATTTAGTTGCCTACTTGGTGACATAAGGATAGAATAGGCAACTTAGGATTTTTAGTATTTGTTTTGGTTTGTAATTTATATTATTTAGTTGCCTACTTGGTTACATGAGGATAAGGTAAGAAATAGATTAGGTAACTTAGGATTTCTATCTTGTGTTAGGTTTTTCCATATTGTATTTGTGTGCTATATATGCTATGCAAGGGGGGCGACTAGAGACACTTTGATATATGAAAATACATCTTTTTCGTGAGATACAAAATACCTCTTTTTGTTTTCTTGCAAAAGAACTTTTCCATAGGATTCTTAACCAAATGACTAGGAATAACTTTTGATAACTTAGGTTACAGTCTACAAGTTTGATTGGGGTCTAGTTACGCATTGCTTATTTAAGACGATCCTCAGGGTAATTGAAACCCAAAAAGCATCGTTGAGGTTCTAGGTTTAACATCCTAGGGTTACACGCATCAAAGAGTGTAAGCTTTAAGGAAGGGAGGAGCACCATCGTAGGAGTATGAGGATCTTGACTTAAAGGAACCCATGAGTGGTGAGTTATATGTCATGGGAGGATACTTAGTATACAACCCCAGGAGGATGGTGAGGGGATCCAGCATGAACATATTTTTCATATATGATGTCATGTGCAAAGTAGAGTTTGTAGCTTCATAATCGATAGTAGTAGCCCCACTAATGTTGCTAGCACCGTGCTAGTAAAAAGATGCAGTTTTAAAACTGTGAAACATCCGAGACCATATTGATTATAGTGGCTAAATGAATGTGAGGAGGTTAAGGTGGGCCAAGAGATTCTTATAGCCTTTTCCATAGGAAGCTACAAGTATGAGGTTATGTGTGATGTAGTACCTATGCAGGCTAGCCGCTATTGTTAGGGCAACCATGGTAGTTTGATAGGAAGGTTATGTACGATTTGGGGACAAAAACATTTATTCTTTTGTTCTAAACAAAAGGAGGTGGTTCTAACTCCACAAAAACCATAGGGAGATTGTGGGGATCAAGTGAAAATTGCCAAAGAAGTTAGAGCAAAACATGAGAGTGAGTGAGAGAAGGGAGGGAAAAAAAAAAAAAGAGTAAGAGACAAACACTGGTGAGCTATGGGGGAAGAGAGTCTGAAACACTGAGAGGAGAGAAAATTACCATAATAAGTGAGGTTAAGACTGCAATGTTGGCAAGGAAACAACTACTTGTACTTATGTCAAGGATGTTTATTTTACTTATACTGACATTAACCTTTCGATACCTAGTATAGTGTTTTCTTTTGACTTTGTAACAGGTTTAGATGGTATAGCCGTGGATGAAAAGATATTGGATGCGATTTTGGAGTAGCCAAAACCAAAGGGATTTTATCAAAACCGTATTTCATCTAGGAGCAAGGAATTGGGTGCATTTGAGAAAAGAAAGATTTGCAGAGTCGCAAAAGTCTAAATTACATCCTAGAGGAGAGGGACTTTTCCAAGTCTTGGAGTGCATCAATTACAACACCTACAAGATTGATTTGTAGAGTTACTATGGAAATTATAAGCGTAATTGTAATTTTTCTATTCTTACTTTTTATAATGTAGGTGATTTGAGGAAGAATCTTTTCGAGGAGGGGGGAATGATTGAGGATCATCTTGCAAAAAAAAGGAAGGAGCCAAAATCCCAAGATCCATTACATGCTATTGGAGGTCCAATGACCCGGATTAAAGCAAAGAGGATGAATGATGCCCTACAAGGATTGATTATGGACCTACAAGCCATGGAATCAAATTACATGAAAGGAGAACTAACACCTACTAATGTAATTCATGTTTCCATGGAAGAAAAGCAAGGATTTGAATTTCTAGAATAAGAAACATTATATATTAAATCGAAATAGGAAAGGGAATTTGTGGGTTTGTTGTTAATTTTTTAGTATTTGTTTTGGATTGTAGTTTATATTATTTAGGTGCTAACTCGATTACATGAGGATAAGGAACAAATATATTGGGCAACTTGGGTTTTTCCATATTATTGTATGACACTATATAAGCCTGAAAAGGGCCCACCATGAGAAGGAATTATCATTAAGTGAATATACAAATTTTCGTGGAAACAAATCCCTTTTTTGGTTCTTTTGCAAAAAAAAACTCTTCTATAGGAATTCTTAATCGAATTGCTTAGAAACCCTTTTGATAATTTAGGTTTCAGTTAACAGGTGTGATTGGGGTCTAGTTACGCAACACTTTTTGAGATAGTCCTGGGGGTAATTGATTTAAATAATGTCGTCAAGGTTTTAGGTTTAAATACTTGGGGTTTCAAGCATCACATAGGAATAAGCAAAGACTAAGACTTTCCCTCACATACCCTTTAGCTAGCAATCCATCTACCTGTTTCTGGATCTCCCTTGCATCCCCTTGGGTTTGTTTGGTATGTTGGTTTTATTAGGTACAATAGCTCTAAGAATGAAGTCTATTTGGTGCTCTATGTCTCTAATAGGTGGTAATCCATTAGGAATCTCCTTTCGAAACAAGTCTTCAAATTCTTACAACAAATCAGATAACACACTAAGTATAGATGGGTTTTAAAATCGTTAGTTGCTAAACAAGCCCCCCTTTTATAAAAGTACCAAATTAGGCTTATTAGAATTTAAAGCCAACTTAACCTCACTTGACCTGGCCATTAAACTCACATTTTTCAATGTTTTCTCTCCTTTTTCGTTTCTCTCTTTTCTCTCATTTTCTCACTCATTTTCTTTTCAATCTTTTGAATTTCACTCTCAGCAGCACTCTTTTTACTCTCCTTTTCTTTTCTCTCAGTCTCAATTCTCAACCTTTCCTTTTTGCATTGCTCCTCATACACTTCCTTTGAGGAAAGTGGTGTCAAGGTTGTTATTTGCCCCTCTTTAGTAAACAAATACCTATTGAGGTACCCATCATGCTTTGTTTTTCTATCAAATTGCTATGGTCTGCTAAGTAATAGATACCAGCATGCATGGGGAAAGACATCACAAAGCACTTCATCATTATACATGCCAATGGTAAATAAAATAAGAACTTGTTTATTTACCTTAACGTCACCACAATCATTAAGCCACTGAAGTTTACATGGTCTAGGATGTGATTTAGTAGACAAACCTAACCTATTAACCAAAAGTGCATTAACTACATTAAAACAACTTCCCCATTAACTATCATACTACACATCTTGCCTTTAACATGGCATCTAGTATGAAATAGGTTTTCACATTGCTCCTCAAAGCAATCTTCCTTCAATTAAGTATTAAGAGCACACCTAGTTACCAGCACATCTCCTCTAACTGGTTCCTCTATGCTCCCTTCCTACAACTCTCCAATTCTAGCATGTCTTCAACATCACTCTCATTATTATCCCCCTCATCAGTAAATACTTCACCATTCCTCATCACCATAGTTCTCAATCCTTGCTAATATGTCCTACCCCCTAGCACTTCCAACATTTAGTATCGCTATTTTTTCCCCTTTTGTTCCTCAGTTTTGGTTTCTCACTTGATACTACTCCAGCCTTCCCCTTTGAATATTAGATACAAGTTTGCTTCCACTCTTATTATCACTCTTTCCATAACCCTTCCAAGCGGAAAATTTTTATTAGAGTAAGATTTGGAAACATACCTAGTTGACCCTCTACTTTGGGAGTTTCTTTTCTATTTTGATAGCAACATGCACCAAGTTTTTCTAACTCTATATATTGATATGCTCCACCATATCAGCTTCTCCATATTCAATCGATTCAAAAATCATGCCGACCATAGTGGCCTCTATATTCCTCCTACATATCAACCTAGTCATAATCATCTCCATCTCCTTATAGTAGGGATTCTACACTCTGATTTCCTTGCCTAAGAACTTGAAGCCTTTACATCAATTCCCGATGGTAATGTCTAGAAATTGCCTCATAACATTGTCATATTGTTATTTTTACTATTGTTCGACATTGCTAAAAATAAAAAAACATTAAAATAAAAAAATTTAATTTAAATGCTCCAAAAGCTCCCTTTTGTGTTTGCACTCCCAAAAAAAGGGGGGATGGTCACTTGCATACACTCAAAAAATTTTCACTCGTAGTTCTGTCTCACACTACTTAAACAATTCCATAGTTTTCAGAATCCTTTTTTTTGGGACCAATCCAAAGGGGATTAACAAATAATATGAATTGATTTCAATAAAGGATCCCAAATAAAAAACAAAAAGAAAATTAATGAATTATTTTATATATATATATATGTTAAAATTTTTTTTTTTTATTCTCCTTTTTTTTTTTCCCTCTTTAAACCAAAAAGTATTTCATATTACATTTAAATTGAATCAATAAATATCTAAAAAAAACTTTTTTTTTTTTTTATAACACAATAAAACTTGATGAACACCAATATAAAAAAAAACTAAAAAAATTTACTTAAGGAAATAAACCCGATCCAACCAAACTTTGATACCAAATGAAAAAAAAGAAACCACTAAAACAATTGAAACCCCTTTTGGGTATTCGAACCCTCATACATACGCAAAAAAAAACCTTCTATTTATTGGATTTAATCCCAAGATAAACTAGAAAAAAAGGTTTCTCTTAATTACAATCAAGAAATTAGGACCAAGGATTTGCACTAATTTAAAAACACTCCCTAAGAAAGCGATCAATTCTCTTTAATTTCTAAAACATTATTCAAAGCAAGAACAAGATAATTACACGTGAAATGGATGAAAAAGACAAGCTCAAAAACCGTAAACTCAAACCCTTCCAACCATGCCAATTCATGCCAATGCACTAAAGAGCAATTCAATCTCAATGAACAATCAACCTTATAAGATGATTATCCACGAATTACAATCACCAATAAGTCTAAGAAAGATTTAAATCTACCCTAGATGTGACTCACTAGAGAAGAAATGAACATACAAGAAAAATGGAATCGATATGACTCACAATTCCCCTTCGTCGCACTCACCACAATTCCAATTCTTGGGTTGAAATTGATAAGTGGTTTGAACTAAGGATGAACCCTAATTCCACACATGAAAGTGTATGATTCTAATATGCAAAAATGGCCTCCTCAAACCGTCTCTTAAGCAAGTATTTATATTTGCTACTCCGAGGGTTAGAAAGTGGTCAAAATTACAAGTTTGTCACTTTTAAGGTAGCTAGTCCTAAATGAAAATTACAAGGAAATAAAAGTTTCCCAAAACCAAATAAAACAAAAAATAGTTCATAAAACAATTACAAGGTATAAAATAACATAAGTCTTCATGAACCAATGCCTCGGAATAGAAAACAATCGCAGCGGGTCTTTAATTGTCACCCTGACTATGTTTTGTATCCATCAACTGTTGTAGGACATATGACAGGAATCAAAATCCGACAAGACTTATCATTACGGCAAGAACTAAAGGATTTCGAATCTTAGCAATAAGGACCCATTTTGAGCAACTCGACCCTGGAATTATTCGTTTACTAACCTCTTTTATCTTATTCATGTATTTTATATTCCAACAGGAATACTTATCATGCTTTACAGGGCAATGGACAAACTTACTCAAACTTAGCTTGTGGGTTATCCATGGACCGACCTGAACTAGCGATGAGCTAAGCCAATGAATCCTATAGAAGACCGGCATCTTGAAGACCAATTTTGTTTATGTATTTTTCATTTACATGGACTATTTATGTTGTAATCATTTTGGGACACCTTAAAAGTGGCAAACTTGTAATTTTGATTACTTTTTAACCCTAGGAGTAGCAAGTATAAATACTTGCTTAAGAGAGGGTTTGGGGAACTTATTTTTGCAGATCAAACACTACCTTTCACGTGAGAATTAGGGTTCCTAATTGTCATCCAAACTCTTATCAATTTCAATCCCAAGAGTTGAAATTGTGGCGAGTGCATCATCTTGAAATTGTGAGTTATATCAATTTCATTTTGTTGTGATTTCGTTTCTTCTCTAGTGTGTCATATCTAGGGTTGAATTGAGATAGTTCTTGGTCAGAAATACATATTATTATTCATGAATTCTTGTGTTTATTGGAAGTACTTGGCAATTGGATTTGGATCATCATTGAAGATTACACTTGAAAACGTATTCTTCTCTATTGGAAAGGAATTCTTATAATTAAGGTTTTCTTTTGAATATGTGGATTATTTGCGTGGATTATATGAGATTAGAGTGTTGTTAGAAGATATTATCATTGTGGTATTATTACTATATCATTGGACATTTGGATTTCATCATATATTCATTAGGTTCACGTGATTTAGCCTTATGGATCCGGTTTTTACCTCGACTTGAGATTGTTTTTTCTAAGTCTTTTGATTGTGCTTCTTAGTGGAATTAGGAACATAATCTTTTTGGTACCAGAGATCTTGTTGAGGAAGGGAATTGGTTTCATTTGATTTCGTGGAGTTAATCATCCATTAGGATTGATTTAGTGGAAACCGCAATTGTATTGATTGTTGTGGTTTTGAGTTTGTGAAATTACCTTGTCTTGGAGTTTATTTTTCTGTTTGTTGAAGTTGGTTTGGGAAGGTTGTTACATCATTTTGTGGTCACTAATTTATGTGGAAGAGTAGAAGTACAAAGTGTTGTTTACTTTAGCAATTTTTGGAACTTGCAAAACTTACCAAAATCCTTGCCGCAGCTTGTTGTGGCGTGGAGGAGGAAGTGTAGTTTGTTTTTTTTATTTCCATTGTGTAATTCTGAATTGGTGGAGTACAATTTACAGATTGCATTGAGTTTTGATTAGTAAGGAATTATTTGAATTCAAAACATATGCAATTAATTTGTGGGAGTTAATGATAGTTATTTGAATTTGAATTCATTGTTACCAATTGAGGAAGGCTTGCAATAAGTGAAGTTGTTTAAATTTCAAATTGAAAGTTGCTGCCTATTGTGGGATTCGGAATTCATTTGTGGAAAGTCACTTATTAGTCCTTTGTTATCATTATTTGCTGTGGAAGTTGAAGTCTACTTGTAATCAATATTCATCTTGTTGTTGCCATAAAAGTAACACATCACCATTGTTGTTGTTGCTTGTGTGTTGCCATGGAGTTATTGGTGGAGTGAGTGCACCGTGATTGAAGTGTGTGTGGTGGTGTAAATTTGTGGAGTTGTAGATTAAAGGTGTTGCACATCAAGATCAATTGTAGGTGTGAAACAGTAGCAAGAAAGGAAAATTGAAGGTGTAGAATTTGAATTAAAAAACAAACATTAAAGTGTGAAAGTAATTGAACTTATTACTTCAACACTTGTGAGTTGAATTTAATTTCTTAACTACTTAGAAGTATTTATTTGTGCTTCACTTATTCTAATATACTTGAAGTGATAAGAAGTATTTATTGCAGTGGTGACTTGTTGCACCGTGGGTGTACAAGTGTATGTGTTGTTATCCAAACTTGTTATTGTGACGTGGTGAAGTGAAGGGAGTGTGCTACAAATTATTTGAGATTACGTTTGTACTTCAGATAAATCGCATCCACAAACATGTCATATGATAATGTGAATGGGGACATTGGAAATGAGGCCAATAGCCAAGTGGGTGGCAGACCAGGTCGTCGAAATACAAGTGGAAGAACTTTAGATGAGCAACTTCGGGACCTTACCACAATTTTGCTACATTGGCAAAAAGGGAATTTTGAAAAGGATGCATTCCCAAAACCACCACCTGGGGTTTAAACCTTCAAGCACCCCTGAGTAAAAAGGTTTAAACATGCCCCTTGGGGAGGGCAGAGATGAAAATTTGGGGGGTTTAAATCCATACCCGGGCGGGAAATTTTAAAGCCCAATTCGGGACCAGATTTTGTACGAAGCTCAGATGCCTTCTTTTTGTGGTTAGGGGTTTTCCGCAGGGGTTTACCTAGACGGGAAGACCAAGTTGAGGGGTCTTTTCGATTTGTTTTTGGATTGATAAATGATTTAGGGTATGTTTTTTGGCATAGATTTGGGGCCCATCCACTTTGGGTGGGAAAATATGGGGGTTTCGCGGGCAAAAGGGAGGGGGAGAACCCAAAATTTACACATTTGGGAGGGGGCCCTGAAACGATTTTTTAAGGAATGGGTTTTGTCCCAAAAAACACTTTTGGGCATGAGCAAATTTATGCGTTCCAGACACTGAGCCCCCCGGGGGTTTTAAAAACCGGGGAAACTATTAAGTATTTTGAACAAAGTGATCAGTGGGGAATTAGTTGAACCCCCCTGAAAAAACCTAGCCTTTTGTATCTGGGTTTTAAAGTATGAGAAAACCTTTGTAGTTGAGCTTCAGAGATAAGTACATTGATGAGGTTATACAGTTACCCTTTGGGAAGGGGAAAAAGATAGGGGAAATTTCCTATTAAACCCAGGATATGGGAAAGGCAGATACCAGGGAACCCAAATTTTCAGAGACATTTTGGTTCCCCTTTCAGAGGTTTCAGGGGGTTAAGGGAGCATTTGGGGCCCAAACCATTAGAAGACCATAAGGATAGCATTATAGATGATTTTGGGAAAAAGGGGGAAAAACCAACATCAATGGAAGGGGTTTGGGAACGGGAGACACAGTAAAATGAGTCCTTGTTTGGGTTTGCGATGAGAAAAAACCCAAGGGAAATGGAGGAGAAAAACAATCCCCTTTACTATGGTATTTAAAATTTTAGGGGGGGTTTTCTTTTAAGAGTTTTATTTCCCTCAGAGGGTTTCCCTTTTGGAAAAATTGATTCTCTACTTGCATTTTATCTGCTAGTTTTTGGGACAAATCTTTTTTGGGCCAAAGGGAAATTGATAGGAATAAAAAAACCGATAAAACTTATCATTAAAGGCAAGAACTAAAGGATTTCGAATTTTGGGCCCGTTTTAGGCCCCCTTTTTTGAAAAATTTCGCCCCAGAATTTTCCCTTTTTAACAAACCCCTCTTTTTTCTTATTCATGTTTTTTATTTTCCCAACGGGAATACTTATCATGTTTTTTATAGGGCAAGGGAACAAACTCACTAAAAAACTCAGCTTGGGGGTTACCCAAAGGGACCCGACCTAAACAAGCGATGAGTTTGGCCCCGATGAATCCTTTTAGAAGCCCCGGCATCTTTAAAAAAACCCAAATTTTTTTTTATGTTTTTTTTCATGTACAGGGAAACTATTTATTTTGTTTTTCCTTTGGGGGGACATTTTATTTCCTTGAAATTTTTCCTTTAAAGGGGTTCCCAAATCTTAAAAGTGGAAAAACTTGAAATTTTGAGCACTTTTTAACCCTAAGAGTAGCAAGTATAAAAAACTTGCTTAAGTGAGGGTTTTGGGGGAGCTTATTTTTGAAAGATAAAAACACTCCCCTTTCAGGGAAAATTTAAAGGTTCCTAATTGGCATCCAAACTTTTTTAATAATTTTCCCAAATCCAAATTTTAAAATTGTGGCAATGCAACATTTTAAAAAATTGGGGAGTTTTTATCATTTCATTTTTTTTGTGATTTCTTTTCTTCTTTTATTGTCAAAATTTGGGGTTTTAAATTGAGATAGTTTTTTTGGGTCAAAAATCATATTATTTTTCACGAATTTTGTTTTTTGAAAGTCTTAGCAATTGGATTCGGGTTCATCATTAAAGTTCACTTGAAACGGTTCTTCTCTTTTGGAAAAAGGGTTTTCTTTTTAATTTTAAGGGTTTTTTTTTGGGAAAAATTTTGGAAATTAAATTTGTTTTGGTTTATATGAGATTAGGGTGTTTTTTAAAGTTTTATCTTTTGTGGTATTATTCCCTATATCATTGGACATTTGGATTTCATCATATTTTTCTTTAAAGGGTCATGTGATTTACCTTGTGGATCGGGTTTTTTTTGCCTTGATTTTTAGATTGTTTTTCTTAAGTTTTTTTGATTGTGCTTCTTAGTGGAATTGGGGCACATCAGCATATTGGCTCCCATGGAAAATTTAAAACATTTTTACCTGTAAGATTTTTCTCAAATTTTTATTAAAATAAAAGACAAAGAAAAAAATAGGGACCTTTAGATTATCTTTCCAAATGGGTTCAAAAATGTCGAGGGTTTGTCAAAAAATTTTCCCATTATCTTCTGGGCCCTTCAAAAAGTTTTTCCCCCCAAATCTAGGGGATCATTGTGGAAAACAAACCCCTGTATCCCCTATTGCCCAAATTTTCCGGGCTTTCAATGGTAGGGGTTGGATTTCTGCCCCTGTTCCCCAAAAACCCCGGGAAAACCTCGGATGGAGTCATCGGAAATTTAAAAAATTTTAATACGTAATTTCGCCCATGCTGAACAGGGTAGGTTTTTTTAAAAACCCCACCATGAAACCCACCTGTCGACCCAAAACAACCAAGGTTGCCCCAAATAGTAAGGGGAATGCATGCTAAGGGACTAAAAATCACACGGGGTCCCCTCATGAAATTCTACCCGAATTAAACAGGAACCTTTTGCCCTTTAAGGTAACAACCAAAAAACCCCCTATTACCGCCAATGAAATTGATAAAGACTGGGATGGGGAAAATAGTAACATTTTGAATTTGTTTTTCCCAAACGCAGCAGATTTAACATTCGTTAATTTACCACAAACGTTTGTGAGTACACAAAGGGTTTAACCTTTTTTCTGCAGAGGAAAGAAAAAAGTTTTTTCCCTTTGAATTTCACTAGTTTCGGGGAGATATAAAAAAAACCCCTACGAAATTTTTTAAGGGGATAGAAAATTTTCCCCTATATGCTCCTCGGGCGCTTTCTGCATTTCGGGTTTCATCAAAATTTTTTTCTACATTGCTATTGGGGTAGATCTTTAGGTTCAATCAAAAATAATTTTCATCCTCTTTTATCCCCCAAAGTGTTTTCCATAAAAAAAATCCCCCTTTCTTTTTTGGACACTGTCCCTGCCATATCCCCAAATCCCTTTGCATTTTAAAGCAAACTTTTAACCCCTGGTGCCCCCTTTCCCACTATAGTTTTCGAAAACAGTCTGCCTTGTATCTAAAAGCCATTCCCTCTTTCCCCTTTTCCTAGGGGTTTTAAATTTTTCTCTCATAATAAAATGGGGAAAAAGTTTTTGCCCAATGCCCCCCCAAAACCGCTTTGCCCCCTAAATCGCCCAAACCGCTAATATGGGTTTGTAATAGAAATTTGGGCCCCCTACTGTCCGGAAAAGCCTTAAATAATTTGGGGGCCCCTCCTGATGTCCCTAAAACCAAAAATTAAGACTTTACAAAAACCAATTTAAAAGACAATTAAAAAAAAGTCAATAAAATAGTCCAATCATCTAACAAGGGTGTAAAATTTCCTAAAAGTTTAAAACCGATTCTTAAAAAAAAGGGATGGGGAATCAATTTTAAAGACAAAATTATAAATTGCTCTTTTTTCCCAAAAAGATATTTTCCCTAAAACCCAAATTAAAGCACAACAAAAAGATTTTAAAAAAAAAACAATCTAAAGTCAAGGCCCAAAAACCGGTTCCAAAAAGGGGTAATTTCACGAAAACCTTAAGGGTAAAAGGGAAATCCAAAAGTTCAAAGAAAATAATTGTAATACCCCAGGATAATTTTCTAAAAAACACCTAACCAAAATATAATCCTAAAGAAAAATTTCCACAAATGTCAAAGAAAATTTTTCAACCCCAAGAACTCCTTTTAAAATAGGGGAAAAAAAACACTTTTTTAAAGGGGAAATTCTTAAAGGGAAGAATCAAATTAAATTGCAAAGTATTTTCCAAATAAACCAAAAAATTTCCGTGGACAATAAGATGTATTTCGGGACCAAGAGCTATCTCAATTAAAACCCTAGATTTGCAAAACTAAAAGAAAAAAAGGGAAATTCACAACAAAATAAAAATTTGATACAACTCACAATTTTCCAAGATGTTTGCACTGCCCCCAATTTAAACTTTTGGGAAAATTAAAAATTTGAAAATTTTTTAGTGAAAAATTGGGAAAAACCCCCTTAATTTTCACTGAAAAGAAGTATTTGTTCTAAAAAAAAAAAAAGCCTCCTAAAACCCTCTCTTAAGAAAGGGTATTTATTTTTGCTATTTCCTAGGGTTAAAAAAAGTCTAAAAAATTACAAGTTTCCCACTTTTAAGGTGGTTTAACCCTAAATGAAAATTAAAAGGGAAAATTAAAAAAGTATCCCCAAAACCAAAAAATAAAACCCCCAAAATATTTCATAAAAGGAAAGAAATTTATGAAAAAAAATGGTCTTAAAATTTGCCGGTTTTTCTTTTGGTTCCATGGGCCCCAACTCTTTGGGTCGGTTCAAGTGGCCCAAAAGAAACCCCACAAGTTTGGGGTCTAAAGGGAGTTTTTTCCTTTTCCCTTTAAAAAAATATGATAATTTGGGGCCTATTGGAAAAACCAATACAAAAAAAATAAAAAGGGTTAATTTAAAAATTTTAATTCCAGGGTCGATTGCTAAAAAAAGGGGCCCTCATCCCCCCAAAAATTTTGAATTCCTTTAGTTCTTGCCCTAATGATAGGTCTTATCGTTTTTGATTCCATCATTCCTGGGGCCCTTCAAAAAGATTTTGTCCTCAAATCTGCTAAAATCAAATGTTTTTGGATTCGTTTTCCCCCTGCAAACCATCTGAAAAAAATATCACTGTAGAACCCAAAAAAACTAAAAATACCAGGGGGTTGGTGATTGTTTTTTTTTCCTCCATTTTTAGGATGTATTTTAAAATCAAACAACAAAAATTAATGCCCCATTACCTTTAAAGGTGTCCCCATTAAACCCCTTTTCCACTGAAAATTGTTTCCTTTTTTTTCAAAATCATCTGAGTTGCTGATCCTTCATGGTCTTCTAATGTTTTGGTCCAAACTCCCTAAATTGCCCTCTAAACCTTAAAAGGTTTTGAGCCAACTGTTTTTTGAACTTTTGGGGCCCTCTAATGATGACTCTTTCTGATCTAAACCTCAAAAACCCCCAAGGGTTTTTACTAAATGCCGTGAACCACTAGTATCTCTAAAGGAAAACATCCCTGACCCGGAACAGTTTGGTCCTTGGTAGCCTGCTCGTTTTGACTATGATAAACAGGTTCCTCTGAAAGGTTTTGGGCAATCGGTTTCTGAAAAATTTTAATTTTTCTTTGGGTTGGCTCGTTTCATAGAGCCCTCAAAAACCCTTTTAAAAGGGTTTGGGCATACCTGGGGCTGCACATTTTTGGTTCTCTGAAGGTTTGATCTTTTGGGGTTATGATCCTCACGAACTTGTGATGGTTGTTTTATTTTTTCATTCTTCCCCGGGACCTTGATAGGGGACATGGGGTTAAATTACTAAAACGTTTCCCAATCCTTTTTAAACATATAAGTATTTCTATCCCCAAATATGAATCCATCCAGTCATAAAACCCAAAGGGTCTACCAAGAAATTTTTGGGGAAAGCAAAAAGAAAAAGGAATTATCACAAAAAAGCTAAATCATAGAAATTTGGGCCCCTTACTAAAGGGTACCCTACCCCCCCGGGGGTCCAAAAAAGACCTTTCCTGATCTTTAAAAAACCAATTTTAAGGGTTAGGGGGGGATGGGGGATATTTTTCAATTTTCAACTTCGAAAATTTAATGATGCTTTTTACAAAAATTAGTACAACTACCACCATTAATAATAATTGCGCCCCAAGGGTTTCCCTGAAACCCTACAAAAGTATGGAAAAAGTTTTCTTTTGTCCCTCATCAAGGGTTTTTAAAAAGGGAAATAAGCCCAAGCCCCGATGAAAAATTTTTTTATTAAAACCCCAAATAAAATTCCCTTGACATTTTTGCTTACAAATTTGACCCAAATTTTATACCAATCTTTATGTAAGTGTGTTAATTTTTTTAAAGTTTTTTATAGAAATCAAAAGGAAAAGGGTTTACTTAATTCAATTACGGTGAAAAAACAGGTTAAAGGGAAAGTCAAGGGTGCAAATTTTTAAAGAAAAAATTAGAAATTTCATCACAACTTGGATCAAAGCCCAAGAAAAAAATTTAAAAAACCGGGCCGGAGGAAAGTATTTGGGCGTGAATTTAAAACAAACACGGCCTTTGTTACTTTTTTTTGAAGCCACAGGAAATTAAAAACCGGTTTGGGAAGTGAAAGACCAGGGGTACCCGTCTTGAAAATTTCTGGGGGAAAAATAAAAAGGGTTTTTAAATTTTAAAACCCGTGAAAATCTGTCTAAAAGGGAAAGGCCCAACGATTTGGATTAGGGCCCATGGTGAAAACCTTTGGCTACAAAAAAGGGCATGAGAAGGAGAGAGAAAAGGCTTTTTTTTGGAAAAGGGCCCGGGGTGGGGGAAAGCCGTGGGTTTAGCCCAGGGTGGAAGCTTGATAAAAGCCGTGCCATTTATAAATTTAAGGAAGAAAAATTTTGGTTCCAAATTTTCGGACCAGAGTAAATGACACGGCTTGGGATTTGGCCGTTTTTTAAAAGCCGTGGAAAACACACTGGACACGGAAGAGATTTGTGAATATACCCCAGGGGGAAGGGCACGGTTTGGAAAAAAGGGGCCGTTTTTGGGCTTCCAGGCCCGGGGTTTTGGTTTATTTTTTTCCGAGTTTTATTTGAAAAAGGGAAGATTTTTCAAATCTTGTAGAAAAAGGGATCCCCTACCTTTCCCTTTAACAATAAAAAATAAAAACTAACCCCTAGGGGTTTTAAAGAACGGATCTTGGATCTTTTAGAGACAAAAAGGAAAGAAGGGGGCAAAGCGGGCCCCGGGAACGAGGTTGTTTTTGTTTTTACTTTTAATTTTTTTTTTTTTTATGATGAAAAATGGGCGCTAAAAACCCTTTTCTAGCCAAAGGGTCATAGGATTTTTTGATTTCCCACGTTGTGAGTTTTAAATTGATTTGTTTTTAAATTTCTATTCTTTTTTTTTTTTGGATATTCAATATTTTCTGAACTCCTTGTCATTTTTAAACTTTTTTTTTTTGGGAAATTAATTAGAGCTCTTTACTAAATTTACAAGTTAATATTTTTTATCAATTTAGCAGTCAAATCCGAAATTTTTTTTTGATAGTTCTAGTTTAAAGTAAAACCCCGATAAAAAAGTTTGTTTTAAAAAATAGAGGGATCAAATTTTTTCATTTTAAATGGAAAATGCTTGATCTTTTTTTAAATGGGTTTTAATTTTAAAAATTTTTTACGGGGCAATGAAATTGGGGGGTCTTCTTTTTTTTAAGGCTTTTGATAGTTTTAAACCCAAAGAGCTTGTTTTGGGTTGTCTAATCGATAAAAAGAAGTAAAAAAGGAGCTTTTTTGATTATCAAGAAGTAAAGAGGGGATAGGTTATTGAGCTTTTTTAATAACCATAAACCAGTTTATCTAAAAAAAAAGGTTTTGAAGACATTTGCTTTCGATGTTAAATTTCCCCTAAAATTTAAACTATCTTGTTTTCTTTTAGCTAGGCTTTTTAAAATTTTCGTTTTTAAATTAAATTTTTTTTCAAATTATTTGATTCATAACAAACCCCCCATTTTTTTTCTTTTTTTTATTCTTTTTTAAATGAAAAAATTTTTAAAAACCAACCCCTTGGGGATTGACCCTTCACCACTATATCAAATCATATAATTGTCTAGGAGTAGGTTTTTTTTTTTGTTAATTCGCACCCCCCCCAAATTTTTTGGTTTCCGTTTTTCGGGGGGGGGAGTCCAAATTTTGTTTTATTTTGTATGACCCCGTTTTTTCTCAAACAGGTTTTCACTCAAATTATAATCCGGGGGATTGGGGAAGACCCTTAAAAAGGTTTGCAAGAGAACTAGATCATTCCCCCGGACTGAACTTGGGATCGGTTTGTTGTTTTTTCCATTGAAAATTTTAAAAAAGAAGACGATATGGAAAATCCCGAAAAACATTGCAGGAAAATTGGCTTTCACCCCGGGTGTGAATCAACAAACCCCTTTAATTCACTATCCCCAACTAGCTTGTTAAAATTTGAGTTGGGAAAACTAAATTGTACATCTCTTCACCTTTTAGGTTTTTTGAAATGAAGAAACTCACAAAACATTTGAAAGAGTTTTTTATGGGGTGTTCTAGTTTTGAGGCCCCAAAGGAATAACCAACGATCAAAACAAGTTACGTGCTTTTTCCATTCTCTTTTTAAAATAATAAAACAAAAAATTGGGTTTTATTTTTTTTTACCTCCAGGTTCCCATAACCACTTGGTTCAGATTTGGGGGACTTCTTTTTTGGATAAATTTTTCCCCGCTATAAAATTTTTGGTAAAGAAAAAGAAATTTGGGGGTATCAAACAGAGGGGCAACGGGGACTCTTCACGAAATATTGGGGAGGTTCCAAACAACTTTGTGCAAACTGCCACAACATAGGTCATCTGGGAAAAAAATTTCTCATCCCCAAAAAATACCCTTTAAAGAAGGGCCCTTTTTCCAAAGGGGAGAGGAAGATGATGGAAAGTACAAGGGAAAGGGGCCTTTTAAACAAAACCCCTGGTTCAAGCTAGGGAATTGATCTCCATTATGGCTTTCTAATCCGCAAAAATTTGGATATAGGGTTATACATCTTCAAGGAAGGTAAAAGAAAAATAAAGTGTTTCTAACCCCTTTAAAATCAAATTTCTTAAAAACCCAATTCCCCCTTTTTGGGAGCAGCTTGCTCTTGGAAATTTCCCGGGGGGTGAAGGTTGTGGGGAAATTTTTGTTTCTCCCCTTTTTCACCCTACCGACAGTGCCCCCCAAAGGCCCCAAAATGGGAAAACATGAACACACCAAAGCTGTAGGAGGGATTCCCGGGACAGCCACAAAGGAAATATGGGTCCCTACTCGGAATACTTTTAATCCTGATTTGGGGGGAAACATTTCCCAACTTCAGATATGGCAATAAACCCCAAAACTTCCCAAAAAAAATCCAACCAAACCTTCAAAAAAGTACCCCCAAGCTCCTTCCACTTCAGGTATTTTTGGGGGAAATTGTTTTTAAATTTACTTGCCGGGTTAAAAACAAAAAAAATTTAGGATGAACAAAGCAGGGGCATCCCACAACTTGGAAAATCAGGTAAGCCCAAAAAGCTTTTTCTATAAATAGGTTAGAAAAATCCCGGTAAGGTTACCTTCTCAAAAATATTAAAAAATCTAAAGCAAAGGCTAATGCAAATTAAACCCTTGGGGAAGTTGGGGCGAAATTGCAGGGATCAAATGAGGGAAAGGGCACCGAACCAATCTTGAGAAAAGGACTAAGAAAGAGACTGCAACTTCCAAGTCAGTAGAACAACCCAAACAAAAAGGGTCCCTTATTGAAACCCCCAAAAGTCATGACAACACCCCCCTCCTTTCCCCTCTTTGATTAGCGGAAAAAAACCCAAAAAGAAGCTGAAGAAAAGGAGATTCTTGAAAAATTTTCGGGAAAATTGAGGTAAATATTCCTTTGTGGATTCAAATTAAAACAAGTTTTAACTCGTTATGCTAAATTTCTCAAAGAATTGTTTCCTAACAAGAAAGCTAAAGGGTTAAAGAAAAAATTAGTGTGGGGGAGAATGTTTCACTAATTCTTCAGAAGAATTTTCCCCTAAATGTAAGGGTCCAAGGGTTTTTACAAATTTCCCTTTCAAAATGGTAAACTTGGAATTGCTAAAAACTATGTGTGATTTAGGAAACTTCAACCAAATTTTTTAAACCTTTATCATTTTTCCCAAAATTGAAAAAGGGTTTGGGCCCTTGAAGGAAAAAGGTGTTATTGTTCAACTTGCGATAGGTCCCAAAGTCAATCCTGAGGGAGTTCCCCAGAAAGATGTTTTAAAATCAAGTTTAAAAAGGTTGGTTTTCCCCGGGAGATTTTTATGGCTTTTACATTGGGGGAATGATGATTCTCGTAAATTCCTCAAAAAATTTTTTAGGGGACCCCTTTTTTTAAGAACATCCAGAACAAAAATTGGTTTTACATGGGGAACCCCCCAGTCTTTTTCTATCTTTTGGAAAAAAGTTAAATTTTTAAAAGAAGGAAATTAAAAAAACATTTTATGTCCCCAATGAAATTATCCAATTGGGGGTTTTCCCTTTTTTTTTGGGTTTTTAGGATGGTTTTTTTGGGGGGGGCCCCTTTAATACATTGGGGGGGAAATTTTTGGGGTTTTGATGACGAAAGGATGGGTTGAAAATTGGGGAAATTAATAGGAGGGGCTTACTTTTAAAACATTTTTAAAACTTTTAAGGGGGAAGCTTGGGGAAAGGAAAACCCCTTTAATTTTTTTGGACAAGGGGTTTTTTGGGGGTTTGGGGAATTTATTTAAAAAAAAACCCGGTATGGGGTGTCCCCAAATTAAAATTTTATCCCCCCTTTTAAACAATATTTTTTTCCCCCTTTTCGTGCAGGCCCAAAGTTTTGGAAATTAAAAAACCCTTTTCCCGAACAAACCCCAAAAACTCTTTTTTAGGAGAAAATTTAAAACTCTTTTTTTGTGATTTGTCCCCTAACAAACCCAAAATTTCTTTTTTAAAGGGAAAAAAATTGATCCCGGTGTTAAGGAGTATAAAAAAAGCCATTGGATGGTCCATACAGATACAAAAGGGGCCAAGGCCCCTTCCCCAAAGCATGCAAAGATTTTAATGGGAAAATAATTGCAAAACCCCAAGGGAATTTCAGCAAAAAAAGTTTCCAAACCCCCCTATGATGGGCTTTTTGTTAAAAAAGAATCTTGAAACTTCTTTATTTTAGGTATGATCTATCCAATTTTTCCCTTGCAAAAGGGGTAAGTCCAATTTAAGTTGTTCCCAAAAAAAACACCCTTTACTTTTTGATTGAAAACTCTGATGGTGGTTAATTCCCCCTCGGGGTTTAGAATGGGTTTGGGGGGTTTTTTTGTTGATTACAGAAAATTAAAAAAGGGGTAAAAAAGGGAAAAATCCCCTTTTCCCTTTTCCCCTTTTTTTTGATCAGTTCTTAGAAAATTTTGTTGGCCAAATTTTCACTAATTTTTTGTCTTTTATGGTTTTTTTAAAAGGGTTTTTATCAAATTCCAGGGAGCAAAGGGAAAATCAAAAGAAGATACTTTCACTTTCCCCTTCGATACTTTGCATTTTCGAAGGATGCCTTTTTGGGGTCTGCAAATTTCCCAAAAACCAAAATTCCCAAAAAGGGGAAAGGTTTGTATATTTTCAGATTTTGTGGGGGAAAAAAAACATAGAGGTTTTTCATGAACTTCACCGTCTATGGTAATTCTTTTTTATTAAAGTTTGACTAAACCTTACAAAAAAATGCTTAAAAGATTTAATTTTAATAAAACCTAGTGTTAATTATGAAAAAAGTTCAAATTTTTTTTTTGGGTTTAACAGATCTTTTTTTTTTGGGTCATATTGTATCCTCTAAGGGCTTGAATCGATTTAAAACTAAAATAGAATTGAAATTAAAACCTTTTAACCCCCCCCCATAAGTGAAAGGGAAATTTTGCTCTTTTCCCTTTGGGGGTGGGAGGATTTTATCGAAATTTTCATTTAAGGGATTTTTCCAAAATTACTTTAACCCCTTTTTTCGATTGCCCACAAAAAGGGAAATGACCATTTGAGTTCCCATAGGCCCGGGGAAAACCGCTTTTTAAAATTGAGGGAAAAGGTTGGGCTTTTTGCTCCAAAACAACCAAACCACCTGACTGGAACCTTTTCCCTTTTAAAAATGTGTGATTGCGGGGCAAATTTTCAAATTGGAGCCGTTCTTTGGGCCAAAAAGTTGGAAGGTTCCAAAGTCCTTTTTTTACGCTTTCCCGAAAATTAGTTAAAAGCTCAATGCCAACTATTCCACAACGGAAAAAAACTCTTGGCCCGTTGTTTTTTTTCATTTAGAAAAATTCAAATCATATTTAAAATTGGTACTAAAGGGAATTGTTTACTTTTGATCTTGCAGGTCTTAAAATACCTTAACGCAAAAAAGGGGGGTGAAAAAAAAGACTTATTCGAAAGGGAAAACCTTTTTAAAAAGATTTGATCGGAAAAAAACGCGATCGGAAAAGGGTCTGAAAAAATTTGTTGTGACCCAAACCCCAGTAGAAAAAAAACCTATTTGAAAAATTAAGGGTCAACACCAATACAAGATGATTTCCCGATGGGGTATCCCCTTTTTTTATTCAAAAGGGCAATTCTATGGTTTTTCCGATTTTTTTTCAACTTTTGGGTTTCTAAGACACTCCAAGTATTTTTTAGGGTCCAAAAAGATTAAAATTAAAAAAATGTTGCTAAGTACTATAATGGGTTTATCCTAATTTTTGGAAAAATTGTGCTGATTAGTCGTTTAAAGGTGTATTTTTCCCCAAGATGAAATTCCTTCTTTTTGCAATTTTGTCCCTCATATGCATGTGGTGGACATTTTGGCCATAAGAGGAAGGGTTTAAAAGGTATTTGGATGCGGGTTTTTTTTGGCCTAATTGGGTTTTTGTGATTCTTTTAAATTTTTTTTTTTAAGTCTTGTGAACGATGCCAAAAAATTTTTCCAAAAATTAGGACGTAGAGCCAAATTGGGCCCCTTACCCCTTTTTCAGGGATTTGGGGAATTTTTTGATTATGGGGTATTGGGCTTTATGGGTCCTTTTTTCCCCCCTTTTTTCGGTTTGTTTACATTCCTTCTTGCTGGGATTTTGTTTTCAAAATTTGGGGGGAAACCAAAACAACCCCAAAAATATTTCCCAAA
Organism: Laguncularia racemosa; assembly: GCA_037954665.1. Classification (NCBI taxonomy): domain Eukaryota; kingdom Viridiplantae; phylum Streptophyta; class Magnoliopsida; order Myrtales; family Combretaceae; genus Laguncularia; species Laguncularia racemosa. The sequence goes on from JBBMOL010000696.1 coordinate 74,451, forward strand.
ATTGTTGTGGATTTTGTTAAATCTCATATTTTTTGCTAGGTTCGGGACACCCAAAACTCTTATCCCGTGATCGGGTACCAATTTTTGTTAAAAGATTTTGGGAAAATCTACTAAAAAAAAACGGGGCCCCTATCGCACTTCCTCCCCCCATACTACCCCCAAAACCCAAAGGATTGGGCAGAAAAAGTTTTAAAACAGAAATCAAAACTTTTCCCGGAAAAAAAACCCTCAATCCAAGCAGGAAGGGGTTTAGCACAAGATTGAAATGCAAATTTTGGGCCTCCGGAAAGCCAAAAAGGGCCCCTATGGTATGTTTCCCTTTCCGTTTGATAATTTTGGGAAACAGTGTACCTCCCTGTGGAGCTGGAACTAGGGCGAAATGGGGTGTAAAACAATGTAACAAGCGGGGAAAGGAAAGAGGTTGGGGAGCATAGAAAAACTTCAATTACGGGAAATTTTAGGGAAAATTTGAAAAGAAGCTTATGAGAGTTTCTAAAATTTACAAGGGGAAAAAACCCAAAAAATTTTCATGATCAAATTATTTCCCGGGAAAAAATTTTTTTTTTCGGTCAAGAAGTACTTTCTTTTTTCCCTTTTTGAATTTAAGGTTGTTCCCCTTTTAAAAAATACAAAACACGGTAGTTTGGTCCCCTTTTTTTATCATAAATATTTTCCCTTGGGGGAGTTGGGGATCGCAAGTCTTGAAACCGGGGGGAAAAACTTCAAAGTCAATGGTCATCGCTTGAAAAACCTTTTTAAAGAAGGGGGTTTCAAGTATGTAATATTGAAAAAAACCGGTTTAACTCACCCCCCGGGAATTTCGATTTTAATTACAAAGGGAAAGTCTAGCCCAAAATGTTAAAGAAAAAGGGGCCCTTTATGGGAGGGAACCCTTTTTCAATTTTTTTTTGTTTTTGGTTTTTTTTTGATTAGCTTTCAGCAAGGGGAAAATATCATCAATGATACCTCTAGTGCCCCAAAAGGGAGAATTCCAATTTTCTTACCTTCATACCAGGGAAGTAAAGTATTTCCCCTTTTTTTTTTTTCTCTAAAGTTCCTTTTTTTTTGGGTTAAATTTCCCCTTTAAAAAGTGTTGAATTAGGAACGTGAGGACACTGTTTAAGCTAAGTGTTTGGGGGGGGAAAGGGTAATAAAATATAGAGAAGAGAATGACTTATAAATCTGAAAGTTTTTTTCCTTAATAATCTTAAGCAATTTTAAGCCAAAATTTTTTTAAAAATTTTCATTTAAATTTGGAGATTGTATTAAGTTTTTAATAAGCCCTCTACCCAAAAAGTAAATTGACTTATTTAAATGCTTTATCACCCACGTTTTTTGATTGAATACTTTTCTTAAAATTAAATATGAAATCTTTAAGGAAAAAAAATTACCTTTTTATTTAAACTTTAAAATTGGGGGGTTCTAAGAGTAAGTCGAGTCCCTAAGTAAAAATAAAAACCAAGTTTTCTTCTAAAAGGTTTTATTAGCAACTGTATACTCTTTGAAATTGTTTCTAAAAAAAAAAAAAAAATAAAAAAAAAAAAAATAAAATTTAAGAAAAGCCCTTTTCTTCCCCAAAAATTCAAAAAATTGAATTTAAAAGTATTTTAAACTTGAATGTTTTGAGTTAGGAAGAGCCACAGGGGTAAACTTAAAAAAAACCCCGGGCACTTTGTGATAAACTCGGGGTGTGCCGACCAATGAACTCACAAAACGATAAGGGCGAAAAAGGAAAAAGTTCATGAAAAGAAGCGGGCAAAAACCCGTCAAAAATAGATGCTTGATTAAATCAAAAGAACAATGAATGTAAACATCATTGAAATTAAACAAGACTTATAATAAAAAGGGAGAAATCTATGGAAAGAGTTGATACTATATCTTTTTATTTTATGTTGCAAGGTTTAAATATACTTGATAAATCCAATGAAGTTTAATTGGGTGTTTTCCTTAGTGGATTAAGTATTTACTTTTGGAATAAAAATTCTTTTGCTAAACATGAGGATTAAAGTTTGTTTTGTTTAAAATTAGCTATTAAATTTTGTCCATGTAATTTGATCACATAAAACCCAGTTTTGGTTGAAGTAGTAGACATAAAAATTACAAAGTCATAAATTACAAATGAATAGATGCTTGGAATGATAAAAGAAATTTTTGTATAATCTATGACAGATTTCTCAATTGATTTCATTCATTTGCTTGAGGACAAAACAAGAGTTTAAGTGTGGGGGGAATTTGATAAGCCATTTTATACTCAATCTTTATATTATGAAGTGTGTTAATTTATTATAGATTTTATAGAAATCATAAGGAAATGTACTTAATTCTATTACGTGGATAAATCAGGTTAATGGAGTCAAGGGGGCTAATTGAAGTAAATTAGAGAAGTCATCTACAACTTGGATCAAAGATAAGGATTTTACACCGCCGGAGGGAAAATACATGGGCGTTAGTTGAAGTACACTCGTGTACTTAGTTTTGAAGCCCTAGGAAACTACACGGTTGAAGTACACGACCGAATATCATCTTGAAGAATCTACGGGAAAATACACGGTTAAGTACCGACGTGTATCTTCTAGAAGAGGGAACGGTTTGAGATACACCATGGTGCAAACCGTGCTACACACTGCATGAGAAGGAGAGAGACATGGCTTGTGACACGGCCCTGGAGGAAACCGGGGGGAAACCGTGGTCCAAGCTTGATGAAGCCATGCCATATCTAAATAAGGAAGAGAAATTGTCGAAACTTCGACCAGAGGATGACACGGCTTGGGATTGGCCGTATTGAAGCCGTGGTACACACGGGGACAGGGAAGATGATATGTGAATTATACACAGAGGAAGGCACGGCTTGACCTACGGCCGTTTTGTAGGCGTGCCAGGCGGGTTTTATTTTCTTCTCGAGGATTTACTTGAAAAAGGAAAAATATTTTCGTATCTTGCTGGGCAAAAGATCACCTGCCCCCCCCTTAACAATATAAATAGAACTAACCCTAGAGGTTTAGACGGATCTGGATCATCTTGGAGACAAGAAGAAAAAGGAGGCAGAGCAGGCAGCCGGGAACAGGGGCTTGTTATGTTTTTAAACTTTTAAATTTCTTTTTTTATGATGAACATTGTAGCTAAGTAACTTTCTAGCCAAAAGGTCATAGATGTTTGATTTCTCCATGAATTGTGAAATCTAATTGATTTGTATTTAATCTTTCTTTGTTTTGGATATTCATATATCTTCTAAACGTCTTATCATTATTATCTTTGTTTTATTGGTATGAATTAGAGCTCTTCTCTCAATTAGCAAGTTAATATATTGTCAACTAGCACGTCAAATCCGTAATTGTTTGATAGTTCTAGTCTCGATGACACATAACATGTTTGATTATAAAATAGATGATCGAATTCATGTTATGGGATGTATGATCTTGTTTTTAAAAAGGTTATCTTATAATCTACTGGCATGAATTGGTGGTCTCTCTTGTTTTTAAGGCTATTGATAGATTAAATCCTAAGAGCTTGTGTAGGTTGTCTAATCGATAAGAGAAAATAATCAAAGAGCTTTTTTTATTATCGAAGAAGTAAGGAGAGATAGGTTTATTAGAGCTTGTTAATAACCATAACCAGTTTTATCTAGAAATAATGATAGAAGACATTGCATCGATGATCAATTCCTAGAATTAAACTATCTTGATTCCTTTGGGTAGGCTTTTATCAATATTCGACTTTATTATTTTGTTTCAACATTATTTGATTCTTAAACAAACCCCCCATTTTTCTTTTTCTTTTTATTCTTTTTGTAGAAATATATTTACCAATCCCTGTGGATTCGACCCTACTCACTATATATGCAAATCATATAATTATCTAGGAGTAGGTTTTATTTTTGTTGGATTCGACACCCATCACTTACTTTTTTCACAACCTCAATTTTCTTCACCACAAAACGACAACACCCCCTTTACAACCCACAGGCCACACTCAACCAATAAAAGAAATGTTTTTTGGGTCTTCAAATAAATTAAGTAGAAATTTTGAAGCTCAAAAAAAATACTTCCAAGATTTAAAATTAAAAATTCAACAAAAGTATTTGAAGAAATAATTCAATTACTTTCACACTTTTAATTTTGTTTTTTTAATTCAAATTCTCATTTCAATTTTTTTTTCTTGCTGAAACGAACCACCCCAAACCCCAAAAAACCCAATACAAAATTTTTTCAGAAATTCTTTTACCTAAACCCCCAAACACCTAAATGGAAACCGCGCCCCTTTTGTCTATAAGCAGACAAAACCCTTTGGTATAAGGGAAACCCACAATGGGGAAATGAAAACCGATGATAATTTGGGATGAACGCCACGGAAATAAATCCGATAAGTTCAAATTTTTCTTTAAGAACCAGAAGGTGCCTCCAAAAGTGTTTAAGTTCAAAAATTTTTATCCTTAGTTTTTTAAAAAACCCCAGGAGCTTTTAACAGGTTTCAAAATTTGTGAAAAAAAAAACTAAAAAACGTCATAGATAAATTTTGTAAAAACCGAAACAGAAAACTCCGCAGGGGATACACGGGCCCTGACTTTGGGGCCTGTATTTTTTTTTGCACATTCCGGTCACATACAGACCGTGTACTTCTGGCCGTGTATCTTTTTTGGATTTTCTTGTCTCCATCCGGGCCGTGCCTTTTTGCCGGTAATTCGTACAATCTTGGAAATTTCCCACAAACCCCACCTTTTAACATACACCCCTCTTTAAACCCCTTTTTGGTGGACTTTTATAAAACAAGGGTCTTCCCATGGGTTTTTCCAATTTTTCCAACTTCCCGATTGCTCCAACCTTTCCGGCTTTATACAACCTTTACACCCGTTTGTGCTTTCCTTTAATCGTTTCGCTTGATTTCTTGTGATCGGTCCAGGGGGCACTTCAAGAGGATCCACATTTCTTTTTTCCGGCTTGGCTCTCATCCTTGCCCTGGGTTTTACACCAAAAATTGATCTTAGTGCAGCACCCTTTAAACCCCCCCAAATCCCCAACACGGGAACAAAAACAAATAAACACCTTTAAAGCACTTTCCACAAAGGGAATAACAAATTTCAAATTCAAATGGAACACAATCAACCGCTTAATAAATTCCCCCAAATTTAAAGGATGTTTCGAATTTCAAAAAAATTTCCCCATTTTCCCACAAAAGCAATTCTGAAAATTGTACACTTCCACTTCCCAAATTTTCACAACACAACACCACACAAACACCTTTACACAAAAAGGGTGCACTTTTTCCACTTCACAAAATTTTATCAATCGAAATTTACAACAACATACCTCACATGCAAAAAAAAACTTTTTCAATTCATAACTTTCTCAAAGAAATTTAAAGGGATAATCATGTTACAAAATTTCTTCACTTCAAAAAAAATCCAATCCGCAATTTAACATAAAAGGCAAAAATTTAAAATTTAAAAATCAAACCAAAAACCCTAATTGCAATCCCTCCACTTTGGTAAATGTAATTTTTAAAATTCAAACAAACACACTTAACCCTTCACTCTTAATGCTTTTTTTAAAATCAAATAACTTCCCCTTTTTTACACACTAATCAAATCTGGAATTGAAAATTTTTCTCCCCCAATTCCAATTCAAATAATGTAAAACCACAATTTTCTTCGTACAAATTGCACAAAAAAAATGCACATCTTTCCCCTTCCTCACGTGAAAATCCCAAAATAGAAGTTCAACAAGTACTTTTAAATCCCCAAAATGCCGCAAAATTTAACCTACCAAAGACAATTCCCCTCCACTTTTAAACAACTACAAAAAACAATTCCAAATTTTCCTGCAATTTTGGAATTGTGATGAAAAACATGAAACCCCAAATTTTTCCCAAAATTTAAAATCACATAACCCTTCTCACAACCACAACTCGAACCAAAAAAAAAGGATGTGCCAAACCAAAATTAACACATATAAAACCAATTTGAAAGACAAATTAAAAAAATGTCAATCAAATAGTCCAATCAAAGAACAATGGGGGCAAATCCCAAATTTATGCCGATTCTTCAACTAAATGTGAATCAACTTAAAAATCCAAATATGATTTTTCCCGATACCAAAAAGATGTGGCCAAAACCACTTAGAAACACAATCAAAATGATGGGAAAATTTCTGCACTACCACCTCTTTAGAACCCAATTTGGGTATTACCAAATTGCTTATATTTTCCTTATGTCTTTTTTTCTAATAAAATTTGAAATATCTTTCAAGTAAAATTATAATTCTCCCCGGGATGCCAAAATTCCACAACTTTCGTTGGGCAACCCAACATTTTTTAGGATAACAATCAAAGACCCCTCATTTTTCACATTCTAAGCAAGGATCATAAACTTATTTTTTTGTACTTGTAATTGTTTTTTGAACTATTTTGGTTGATTTTGGTTTTGGACACTTTTATTCCCTTTTAAATTTTGCATTTAGGATAGCCACCTTAAAAGGGCAAATTTTAATTTTTAGCATTTTTAACCCTAATAAAAGTATAAATACATGCTTAAGAAGGGTTTTTGGGGGTTTTCATTTTTCATATTTTAAAAACCCTTTTTTACGGGGAATTAGGGTTTTATACCGGTTCCAAAATCTTACAATTTCAATCCTAAAGTTAAATTGGGCGAGTGCAACATCTTAAATTGTGAGTTATATCAATTTTTATTTTTTTCTCTAGGTTTTCATACAGGGGTTTAATTGAGATGTTCTTGGGCCCGAATTAAATTTTTTTTATTCCGAAATTCTTTTACTTATTTGAAAGGAAAATCAAAAAATCCATTTATCTTGAGGATTTCCCCTTAAACCGGGGTTCTTCACTATTGGAAAAAAGGGGTTAAATTTTTTACTTTTCCTTTTTTCAAAATTTAGGTTTTATTTGCATGGGTTAAATGAAATTAAAAATGTTGTTAAAGGAATTTTTTTGGGTATTCAATTAAATCATTGAAGGTTTTAATTCATCATTTTTCATTTTGTGTTTATTTGAAAAGTCCCTTTGTGGATCCATTTTGCCTTTACTTGAGGGAGCCTTTTAAGCTTTTTAATTGCTTTCAAGTGTGTTTAGGCACAAAAAAAAATTAAGAAAAACAATCCAATCAAGGCAAAACCGATCCACAAAGGGGAAATTTTACGTAACCCAAATGAAGAATAAGAAATCCAAAAATTCAAAGTATAATTGTAATGCCACAATGATAAATCTTCAAAAAAACACTCTAATCCATAAATCCAGAAGAAACCCAAAAATTCAAAAAAACCTTAATTCCAAGAACTCCTTTCAATATGGAAAAAAACCGTTTTCAAGGGGTATTCTCATTGAAGAATCAAATTCAATTGCAAAGACTTAAATAAACACAATAATTCGTGAACAATAAATTTATTTCTGACCAGAACTATCCAATTCAACCCAGATATGACACCTAGAGAAAAAAGAAATCACAACAAAAGAATTTGATACAACTCACAATTTCAAGATGTTGCACCGCCACAATTTCAACTCTTGGGTTTAAAATTGAAAAGGTTTTAATGAAAATTTGGGAAACCCTAATTCTCACGTAAAAAAATTTGTTTGTTCAAAAAAAAATAAGCCTCCTCAAAACCCCTCTTAACAATTTTTTTTAAAATTTGCTACTCCAGGGAAAAAAAGGCTCAAAATTACAATTTGCCACTTTTAAGTAGCTAACCCTAAATAAAATTAAAAGGAAATAAAAGTACCCAAAACCAAAATCAATCAAAATAGTTTAAAAAGAAGAAATATAAAAAAAAATGGGCTTTTAAGATGCCGGGCTTCTATAGGATCCACGGCCCCCAAATTATTTCCTTTAAGTCGGTCCCAAAATAACCCACATTGAGTTTGAGGGGGTTTGTCCATTGCCCAAAAATATCAAAGGTTCCCTTGGAAAACACAATACAAAATAATAAGAAGAGGTTGATTTATAAAAATTCCGGGGTCAATCTGCCAAAAGGGCCCCCATCGCCAAATTTTTAAATTTCCTTTTGTTTTTTGCCTTAAGATAGGGCTTATCGGATTTTTTATTCCACACCCCTTTGTCTCTCACTTTTAAGGCCAATTGAATACCTCATCAAGTGTACTATAGCGCTGTAGTTAACAACAACGCTATTTTTATATTTTTAGACCTGGAAAAAAAGTGCTATAGTTTTTTTGAGGTTTTAATGACCCACACCAATCATAAGGGCGCAAAATCCTCACATAATCACCATTTTTTGGGGCCCCCCTCCCCAAATTTTGCAAACGCATAAAAAAGTTCCCGTTTGTAGTGCCAAAGGGAAAGAACCTTTTCCTCAATAACCTTTTCAATACTTCAAGGGCTAACCCCAAACCCTCCATCCCGTGCCTACTGGGTAACAGATTTTTTCACCCAAATGCAGTGTACCCTGTAAACTCACAAAAGCCAAACGGACCCTGTACTATCATCGATTCATAAATCAAAGAACCTTTTACCTTGTCCTCCCAATCTAAATTTCATCTTGATCCCTTCCATCAAAATGGCATCTGCAGTTTCACATAATTTTAAGCCCCGAGGTGCCTAAATCCCATTCTTTTTGGGTTTTTAATCCAAAATTTTCATCCCCCTCTTCCCCCTTTTGGAAGATGCTCCTTACCTACCTTCTATTCAAATTCCCATCTCCCATTACTCTGTCTCAATGAGGATTTTGTAGAGCAACTTGAGGTGGTGCTGGCTGGTTTACCCACGGTGGTTGTGGTAATGTCATTCTGTCAATTCTAGTTGCTAGTGTATCAACTATGGTAGTAAGATCTTGGAGTTGTTCTTCCAAAGTTCTCCTACCTACCACATTACGACCCTGACCTCCACCAACCTAACTATTGCCTTCATAAAACCAAATTCCCCATTCACGCTGTCATTCGACATAGTTGTAACCCTTATGTACTGATCCCAAAAACAATTTGAAGCAAGGAAAACACACCCCACAACTACACTTCCCTTAAACACCACACAATAGCAACTACAAAAAAAAAGAAAGAAAACAAACAAACCACTTAAATTTACAAGTATAATTTTTACAACTCACTGTAGTACTCTTCTCCACAACACGTTAATACAACACATGCAACAAATTTCTAAGTTCCACAAAATTACTCCCACGGCAACAACAACAAGTATCTTCCACTTCCGCGGTAATAATAATAAATGGGAAAAAACAACAAATAAACTTCCCCCTTTTCATAGCAAGGATGACAACAAAACAAATATGCCACTTTCCGCAAATGTAATCCAAAATCAACAATAGGCACAACTCTAATTTGAATTTCAAACTACTTCACTAATGCAAGCCCTTTCCCAATTAGTAAGTAAAAGAATTTCAAATTTAAATAAAAACTCATTAACTTCTACAACTTAATGGAATGTGTTTGAATTCAAATAGATTTCCTAACTACTCAATTCAATGAAAATATGTAAATTGCACTTTTCCCAATTCAGAATTACATAATGGAATCACAACAACAAACCTCACAACCTCCTTCACGCCACAATCTAGTCACGGCAAGAACAAAGGTAAACTTTCAATTCAAAAAAATTGTTAATTAACAACAATTCCCATTCTTCTTTCCTCCCCCAAAATAATTAATCACAAGATGATACAATAACCTACCCAATCCAACTCCAACAAACAGCAAATTAAAATTCCAATCAAGTAATTTCGAAAACTAAAAACTAAAAACAACAAAATTTGCGGTTTCAAAATTGAACAACCCAAATTTGAAGATAAAATTTCACGAAATCAAACAACAATAAATCCCTTCCTCAACTTGTGCTCTGATACCAAAAGAGATGTGCTCAAAACCATTTCCAACACAATCAAATGACTAAAGAAAACAAGTTTTAAAGCTTAGACAAAACCGTTCAATGGACTAGAAATTGCAAACCCCCATGGAATTTTGATGCAATGAAATGGTTCAAAAGTTTCCCCCAAATTAACTTCCACTAATGGAAATTTTCACAACAACAATAAAACAAATAATTACATTTAAATGAGAAAAAACAAGCTCAAAAACTGAAACTCAAACCCTTCCAACAATTAATTCACCCCAAAGCATAAAGAGAAAATTCAACTAAATAAAAATCAACCTACAAGATATTATCCCCAATTACAATCCCCAAAAATTCAAAAAGATTTAAATCTACCCAGATATACCACTAGAGAAAAAGACAACACCAAAGAGGGAATCGATAACTCACAATTCCCCTTCGTCGCACTCGCCAAAATTTTCCAATTTTTGGGGTTAAAATTGATAAAAGGGTTTGAAAAAAAGGATGAACCCAATTTTTCCCCCGGGAAAGGGTATGTTTCCCCTAAACTGCAAAAAGGCCCCCCAAAACCTTCTCATAAGCAATATTTATACTTGCTATCTTAGGGAAAGAAGGGTCAAAATTACAAGTTTACTACTTTTTAAGGTGGCTAGTCCTAAAGAAATTAAAAGGGAAAGAAAAGTGTCCCAAACCCAAATAAAACCAAAAAATAGTTCATAAAAAAATTACAATAAAAATAACATAATTTTCATAACCAAAATCCCCCGAAAAAAAACAATCGCAGGGGTCTTTGATTGTCACCCTGACTATGTTCAGCCAACAGGATTTTGGGACTTTGGCATCCCCTGGAAAATTTATCATTTACCGAAATTATTCCAAATATTTATTAAATAAAAGAAAAAGAAAAAATATGAGCCTTTTGGATCATCATCCAAATGGGGTTTCTAAAAATGTTGACGGTTTGTCAGAAATTTTCCCTCATTAAGGCCGAGGCATACAAAAAATTTGAAACCCTTTGGGCTCGCATCCTTACCTCCTTTTAAATCCCTTGCTTACATCCCTGAGTTTAGTTCTCTATAAAGTTCCCATATAAAATTTGATTTTCATAAATTCAAAGTTTTATGATAAGTTTTTCACAATTTAAAGAAGAAAAAAGGAAGAAGATACCATACACACTTTCATATCCACTCTCAATCTTCCTAAAAAAACCCCATTACTTAAGAGCCTTTCATGGAGCCCATTTTTAAGGGGGCCCCAAAAAACTCTTCTCAATGGTTGATCATCAACGTCATTCAATGAGATATTTATAGCTAAACTTTGTAAATACATAAAGCACCTTCTCGTTTTACAATCAATTGTAGCTCACCTGGGAGAAGGAAATTTTTTCCCCCTCCTTATTTTAAAAAGTTGCATTATAGTGTTCAATTCAGCAAATAGCCAATTCTAATGAATTGTTATAACCCCAAAAACTGAATAGTAATTCATGTCCTTAACTCATGAATGCAATTTAATGACCATTTTTCAATTTGTCAAAAAAATTCATCACATAATTCATAAGTAGTGTTGAAACTTTTTAAAAGGGGAGAGGGGGAAGAATTTTAGGGGAAAATTGGGTAATTTATTTTTTATTTCTACCTTATTTTTTATGCATTTTTTTGCCAAAAAAAAACAATGTTTAAAAAAAAAAAAAATTTATTCAATTCTTAGTTAATTGTAGTTTAATCCCCTCCCCACCTATTTCATTTGTAAATGAACGATTTTTTTTTTCCCCTCTGTTTTTTCATCCTTTTTAAAATTTTTTTGAATATATATGTTTCCAACCATAAGATACCCCAAAAAAATAAAAAAAAAAAAACAATAATCCTTTTTTCAAATTAAATACCTAACAAACCTTATAAAATTTTAACTTATTTACTCATTACCTTATTCACTTTTACAAAAAAACCAATTTCTATTTTTTTTTTTCTAAGAAAAATATATTTTTTAAAATTTTTTCTTAAAAAAATATGAATCTTGCTTCCAATTCTTTTTCCTCAATCACCATCTTCACTAATTATGAAAAAAGAAAAAAATAAATGAAGAAAGATAGTTTTTTTAAACACTAGATTTTGAATAGAAAAAAAATAGATAGAGATTTTGATATTTGATATATATTAAAAAGAAAGACAAACTAAAAAAACCCTTAAAAATCAAGAGAAAACCTTTATGGAAAATTTCAACACGTCAACCTTTTCAGAACCCAATTTTGGTATTCCAAAAATTTCCATTGTAAGCCATTTAACCAATTTTATATTAAAAAATTTTGTTAAATTTTTATTGATTTTTTTTTAAAAACATAAGGAAAAGGTACTTTAATTCTACATCGTGATAAATCAGGTTTAAATGGAGTCAAGATGCTAAATTCAAGTTTTTAGAGAAGTCACTACAACTTGGATCAAGACAAGGAATTACACCACCGGGGGAACACGTTTGAGCACGCCAAGGTTCAAACCGGTTACCACTGGACAAGAAGACAAAATGTGGACTTTGAACAAAGAGACACGGGTTAGGGCACGGGGCCCGGGGGGAACCGTAGGGGAAAAACGGCTTGGGCCCTTTTGGGAACTAGACGTGCCAAGGGGAAGAAATTGGGAACATCAACCAAGGGTACACGGCTTGAAACTGGGCCCGGGGGTTTAACCTGGACACACTGGGCACGGAGAAAAACTTGTTATTACCCCAGAATAAGGCACTATTAAAACTAGCGTGGGGACCGGGGACACACGGACACGGAAGATGATACAGAAATAGCACAGAGGATGGCACGACCAAACCCCCGGGCCGTGGTTTTGGGCGGCCATGCGGCAACATTTATTCTCGAAATCTACGGAAAAGGGAAAAATATTTTCGATCTTTCACAAAAGAACATGCCCTCTCCCCAACAAATAAATAAACCAACCAAGGGTTAGGAGAACTTTTTTGAATCTTTGAAATCTGGAATCAAATTGGAGACACAAGGAAAAAGAGGGGGCGGAGAGGCAACCGGTTTTTTATTTTTAAATTTTTTATTTTCTTTTTTTGATGAAAATGAGTACTAACACTTTTCTAACCAAAGGGGCAT